>JAAAKL020012855.1:0-12787 GCA_010016065.2 Carybdea cf. marsupialis auct. non (Linnaeus, 1758)
GTTATGCTCTGGATAAAAAGAAAGACTCGACGATAGGGATCAGTGATAAAGTTGATATTTGTGAACTTTCTTCAGATAAAAATTCACAACTGCACACAACCAAAAGTTCACATTTCCAGTAACTAGGCCTGTAACTCAATATATTAACTCGAACAAAACGTTGAGCCTTTTATTTTCACCCTCAGCTTATATTAAAGCAGTGAATGTCGTTATTGGATTAGGAAAGTGTGGTAGAAATTCTCGTCGTGTTGTGTGAAGCATACTGAAGTTACAACTGCACAAATACGATTTGCAATTGCAAATATACGATTTACAACTGCACAAATACGATTTACAACTGCAAAAATACGATTTACAACTGTACAAATACGATTTACAACAAATACAATTTACAACTGTACAAAAAGATAAGAACAGCACGTTAGAATAAAATGTGTGTCATACTGATTGTTGGTAAAATGAGGTCTGAGGGAAGACAAAAGAATCTTTCTGCTCTTAAGTATTTAGGTAAGCAAGTCTAAGAAGAGATAACCCTGGATAAAAAGAGAATTGGCCTAGATCCATTCTGTTACTGCTGACAAGCCAACATCCCCAACTGATCTTGTGTCGCAATTCCTTCTATAATAAGTTTTATTTAATTTGGAATCTCCTTTCATATCAATTAAATTCTGTACCGTTAGATATTGTGATGAAGAGTGAAGTCTTTCGATCAAAGGAAGGTAAAAAGAGTCGGCAGAACAGGAGAGAAATCGATAAACCGGAAGCAATAATCATCGACGATAGGTCTCCGATATATGTGGTAGAGTGGGAATTCGTCCAGACATTATTCGGAAGAAATCATAAAAAGTGCTGCGGTTCCTGCTGCAGTTAACTTTCATGGGATACAAAACGACTTTGAGCAAGTCCCAGACAACGAAAATGTTTCCACTCAGACTCATCGAAGCATTTTTGTTGAATAGTAGATATTCTAAAGGATTACTGTAGTATTGGGCGGAGTC
This sequence comes from Carybdea cf. marsupialis auct. non (Linnaeus, 1758), assembly GCA_010016065.2. Taxonomy (NCBI): domain Eukaryota; kingdom Metazoa; phylum Cnidaria; class Cubozoa; order Carybdeida; family Carybdeidae; genus Carybdea; species Carybdea cf. marsupialis auct. non (Linnaeus, 1758). The sequence continues at coordinate 999 of JAAAKL020012855.1, forward strand.
CTACGAATGAAAACGGAGATAACTCTCCCCGAATAGACAATAAAGCTGATTCTTATACAGAAAAGAAGAGTGAAATCAGATCCAATATCCTAATACTTGTTTGATCCAGGAGCCGATATATTTGACTGCCTCACCAATAATAGTTCTCTTGACTTTAACCAGGACACTAGAACAATCTAGTAGCACTGAACTGTTTTCAGACCGATTTTGTGGCTTTGGGTGAGATGCGGAACTTTGTCGGCTAAATTAAATTTTACATATTTACAAGCTTAGTGAGAAAGGGATCAAGAACATATACACTGGTCTAAAACGCTTCAAAGATCGCTGTAAAATACTCAAGCAGGATTTGAAAGGGTAAGACGGCAGAAACATCATGTGAACCAGACAAGTTTTTCCTGTCTTTGTTTACGAATGGAGATCTTAGAAAACTTGTAGGTAAACAATTAAAGGTGAAACATTCTACATTTCTGGACCATTTTAATCTTCGTAATCAGTGGATAAGTGCTCTGATCTATTGATGCAATTCGTATATAAGTACAAAGTTGGCAAACAGTCTAGAAAATAAGACATCGACTACTATACATTACGTTCCGACTTCTACAGCAGGCGCAGCACGCAGGAAATTGTGGGGTTACAAGTCTGCGATCTGGAGGGATCTTTCCTTCTTGCTTCGAGCAATTTTTTTGGTTGCACTTTTCCTCTATTCAAAGAAAGAGAAGAACGTCCCATTACAGACATGAGAATCTCAGATCACTTACCTAAGTTAATGGTGATGTTTTATTGGGCAATACTCAGTACTCAACGATCTATGGAAGCCTTTTTGTTTAGAAAACCAGTGGATTTTAGCCAGGGACGTAAGCCGTGTGTAGTCACAGGAGTTGATATTCTGCGAGAGTCCAAAGAACTTAAGAGAATGCGAGCAGTCTTCAACATTGAAACGGTAAGCAACCTCGTTGGGTTCATAAACTTAACTAATCAACCTGAACGAAAAGCAAATGTTCGCATTCCTCCCCTCTAATGAAGTGCTTTAATTCATCGTATCTTTAGGAGCAAGTGTTATAATTACAATTCTGAATCTGTCATAAGTAGGGAACAAAACATATACGCGAAAAATTCATAGAGATTTTACGCGGAGCACATATAGACAATAATAAAAGATCATTGTCTCGTCCAAGCTTAGGTATATTGCTTAAGTTTTGATATCTAGTTTTGTGATGATAGTATTCCTCGAAGTTAAAGGTTCGGTAAGTTTTGTTGTGCATGTTGTAATCATAAAGGGATCTGATTTATTATCTTAATTTTTTTATTAAAAACTTCCACAGGATTGCTTCGTGAGTTCCCAAAACTGCTATCAGTGAGTGCACTGTGGTAAGCCCTTACGAAACAGAAACTTCTGTCGGGATTTATTGACTTACTCTCGTAAATAATAACAAGCTATCGTATACGATACTACCTTACCCATTTTTATTTAAGTAAACGAGAATGCCCTCTTACCTTAACTACCCCGAAAATTAAAAACATTTGTGTGTTGACGGCCTTATCGAATGACGTTGCATCTCGGACTTAATTCTGCAGTTAAAGTAAAGAGATTTTATCATATAGTTAGCTTACATCCCTTCACGATGACCACATGCTTTTCAAGCATAATCTACTGACCTTATATAATACGTTAGTGCCGTTCTATTTTGCGATATTGTGAGATCGCGGCTTTCATCTGATGCTGAATTTATTCAAGGGAGAGAGAGCCTCGATCTGAACTTTGCTTGGATACATGCACCATGGAAACGAAAGCCCAGAAGACGTGGATCAGCTGCAGAAGTGGAGTAAGCTGCTGGCCCTAAGCTCTTGAAAGAGTATAAATTTCTGTCCGTTATCATCAAAGATATTATCCGATGATTTACTAGGTGCTTTTGGTGCTTATTTATGCGAGAACAAATCGCCGTTACTGCAGTTCCTTACCACTACCATTGCGCCCTCGGAAATCACCGGTAACGACGTCGAAATGAAGTAAAAACCAAAATACAAGTAGCATTTTGTATGTACAAGTTAATGAAAGCGAAGTAACAGTTTTAACTTTATTGATGATGTTCAGCTTTTTATCAAGTTTGGAAGAAAATATCAGCGTGACCACACTTGTTCGGTTTTGGAAGCAATGGGATTGCTCGATCCAGTCTTCTTTGGATATCACAGAGAACGTTGAAAAGATCACGCACACTTGGCGTGCTGCTTGAATCGCGGTGGTGAGATTTCACTTTTCTCTAGTATCTCTTCAAAACTTGATAGTTTCAAATCCTCTTTTCTCTATAACGCAGCTTTTACATACTTGCTCTGTATATACGATTCAAACACGAACGCAACAGCTACCATCTCGTGCACCCCTTTTTCTATCATATAGACCGATGTCCGTTTTACCCATGATCTTTTAGCGCCTCTTTTTTGTTATTTTCTTTGCTTTGTTTTACATTTTCCTTCTTTTCTGTTTCTTTCCTTCTGGGCAATACAACGTCGCTGTTGCTTCAATTTTTGAAAAGTCGGAGCCTCGTGCAAAGAATTACACATAAATGTATCAAAAGCTATGCCACTAAAAGGGGTTGCTTTCTACTGTCAACAACTTCATTGATCGATCCAATCTTTAATATACGTCATCGGGATGAACCAAAGTGAGTCAATTATCCCCTTCTTGAAAGATGGCTGAAAACTGCAGTATTGATATACAGCTTTGGATTTTATATCGTGATGGACGGGTACGTAAACAACATCCGAAACATTATTGTGTCCACCTCTTTGATAATTATCACGTGCCAAAGTAGGCGGAGAAAAGTGAAGTACCATCTAGTTTCAGACCACGGTGTTGACATTGATAGTGATACAGATGCCAAGGACGATAACAAGCGGAAGGAGATTGGACCCGATATTTTTGTACCCGACTATAAATCGTTGTCTTCACCACTCCAAACTCGAGCATGGTCGGGGCTCTACCACTTTCCTCATATCGCATAAACTACTTGGCAAATGTTTTAGAAGTGCCCAGAATTTTCCTTACTCTTATACAGACATATTAAATTTTTCCTTTTATATTTACCAATGGTGACGTCGTAATCACCCCCCCCCCCCTGCAAAGAGTTACTCACAAGCAGCTCAAAATGTCTACTGACGAAAATAGGCAGCAAAAGACTGGTTTTTAAAAAATAGACCAAGTAAATAACATGTACAATGGCTCTTTGCACTGATTTCTATACCTGTTAGCTTTTCAACCTAAAATCGAAAGGTTTTATTAAGTATTGGTAGGGGTCTGATTTTCGAATGGTGTAATGGTGCTTGTCCACTTCCGGCTGTGCTCTAAAGTCATTGCCTGCAATTCTGAACATAAACATTGCTCTGTAGTTAATAGATGAAGGAAGGATTCCTCCTAGGTATTATACATGGGTGGCAAGCATTTACAAAGTTATTAGTGTTGATATAGCCCCGGGCCTACTATCTCGCCCCAACCCCCTTCCCCTTCCAGAATCTCAGCAGAGTCTGGATAGGAGTAACTACTGGGGACATGACACTTCTAGCAAATTACATATTTTTCAAGAAAAAACTGCCTCGATTTAAGACAATTTTTGTGCTGTTTCTTCATCTCGCTTTCTTTTTATCCATTTATTTATTTATCCTATTTATATGAATATTTATTCATTTATCTATCTATATTTTATTTATGTATTTATTTTTGTGTATCTATTTTTTTAATCTTGTCTATATATTTTAGCTATTTATTTATGTATGTATTTTTTACCTATTTACCTATTTATTTATTTGTCTACTTGCGCACTTATCTATTTATTTATTTTCCTGTTTATTTATCTGTTTATCTATTTACTTATTCATATATTTATTTATCTATTTATCAATTTGCCTATTAATTTATTTATTTAGTTATTTATTATTCATTATTTTTATCATTTTTTCCCAGTTTATTCGGTTGAGACAGCAGTTCATCAATTACTTATAGCGCGGGCGATTTCTGGATGCTGAACATTCCAAATCGTCCTTTGATGATATCAATCAACCTACCCCACACCGTAAAAAAACCCAAGAATTTTAATCATCATCCTCATCCTACACCCTACCCTGCTCCCTGGCGTATTTTTTTCGAAGTGTTTTTGTGGTAGCGGACTTCGAAACTTTGCTCGGGCCTTGGTGAAACACCAAAGACATGCCGAGAGAACTTCAACGACGGAATGATTCGTTCCTTTTATTCAGAGTCAAACCGTGGATGTTGCACCCCGTTATTCAGTTTTTCAGGTGTCACTTCATGCTTGTTATATCATGTTCAGATCAAATTGAAAAAAGTCCTATTCTAGAAGATTGCTTGTTATTGCTAGTTTTGTGTCATAGATACAACGTGGACACTGGACAGGTTATCAAGTACGTCACCTGATCAAAGAAGCAAACTTCGGTGTTTACAGTTCGTGGTCACTTGTTTAGCGACTAGTACAACGTATGGATATTTTATTTCTTTGTTTAATTAGCACCCCCAAACGTATCTCACTGTCAGTTCCAATTGCGTAAATACTCCATTAAACCCTGGGTTACCAATACAAGCTGTGTTTGCTCGTAAACAAATCAGTTTGAGTAACGAGGACTAAGGCAACATCCTTACTTGATATATGGGGTATGCCTTTCTTCTTGTTTCTTCCTACTCATTGTAGCTCCCCTGTGTAGTTATGGGAATGTTGTTGGAACATGCCCTCTTTGCGGAGTACAAAAAAATTAAATTGCCTAATTTTCTATACTTTTATGATAGCTGGATGTGATACACCTATATTTTTTATAAGAACATTCGGAATTCTTCAAGGCTTAAAATGTTCTTAGATATTTGAAAAGTAAGCCTTAAAAAGTTCTTAAAATGTTCTTAATTCTGAATCATATAAAGCCTTCATGTTCTTAATATTTTAGTTTCGAAATCCCTGTTTTCCTTAATTTTCTGACAAATAAACACAGCCAAGTAATCTGTATACAACGGATGCAGGCTCTGCAAGAATATTAGTCTGTTCTGAATTTGAGACCCCAAAAGTGCCCATGATCACCCCCTTTATGAAACTCAATAAGTTCCTCCCCCTGGGGGAACGGCGAACGTTTTTGAAGCAATTATTCGATCATCCGAGTAAATCGATTTTCCTGACGGTTTTCAAGCCGTTGGGATTTGGCCGCCCATACAAAGATTTTAAAAATCGGAGTTATCGTTCACTGTGCAATATATATACATCAATACCAGCTACGGAATGTTCTTAATATTAGTCCAACTTAAACCTACTTCGTTCTTAAGATGTTCTTTACTTTTACTATTTTCAAGGGTTGCGTTTTTATAAACTATGTTCTTATAAAAAATTAGGTGTAATCTTTAGAAAATAGCCTAAAAAGCTATGATATGTTCAATTTTCTGCGATGGTACCCCCTGACAGTCGGTACATACAAATCGATGCGTCGTGACTTTTACTCCTAGCCTGCACCGTCCCCTGCAAGTATTTTCTTCGTACTTCTCTGGAAGTAGTCTGGGAAGGAGTTGTGTATCGGATGTGACGAGAATGACTATTCTTAAGGTAAGCACTTTTGACCTGAAGGTCGGAGTCTCAGAGCTTTAGAGTTTAAAGCTTTCGAGTTTTCGGGTTTCGGAGCTTAGCAGAGTACATGAGTTATAGGCTTTCAGAGTTAGGAGTTGTATTACTAGTTTATGTAAAGAAGTATGGAGAACAAAGATGAACGTGTCTTATTTAGATTATAGTTTTGACACGATCTGTCAGTACTGTTCAGTGCAAGGGGCACCTCTTTCATTGGGTCACACTTCCTTTGCTTCCTTAGTTTTTGCTGACTGGTTTTTAAGGAAGAAGTTGTTTATACATTTTTTTTCTCAGTCGGACTCACTCTCTCTCCCAGTTTTACTGGTGGTTATACCACTAGTATTATTGGCAGCTTACCGCACCATTTTGTACATTCAAAATATTCGAATATTTCGATGTAGTGCATATTCGAAATAGGGAGATTCACGATGACTAAAGCGTTTTTCTTGTACCATCCATGCAGCTTTAGTTGACGAGCAGTCACACCATTTGAAACTTTACAATCTTTAAATTAGTGAACAGCATATGCTGTCTTTGATAACTCTATCCATGCATGTTTTGTCTGTTGTAGAGAAGAGCATATTACCGGGTGAAATTTTGTAGGCATTTCACGATGTGTTTTGCTGCTACAATTGAGAATCGAATACTTGACGAAGATATAGTCAATGATATTGGCCTGTGGACAAAGCTGATTCGCACAATTCAGGTGAGATTTTACTATTCTACTTAGTATAGAATCTTATTGCACTCGCGTAGTGATAGAAGAGGACGCAGTAAATGCAACCAGTCATCCCTTCTTGTTATTCACTATCCTTAGACATGAAGTACCTATTTTTATACTGTATTTCTGTAACGGTAATAACAGCAGGCATACATACCTACCTACTAAACACTGGCATATACTAGGCATGTTAGACTGCAAATAATGCGATACTTCTAGTTTACGAAGAAGAAGACAACAATAACACCAAAAAGTACAAAAATAACAACGACAAAAATGTCCTTATAAAAATACTATTCGTAGATATGTAATGAAAATGATACGAAATAAGCATCTACCATACAAGTAACTTGGACTCAGGCTAGTGACGTCTACAGAAAATATATATGAAATGTATGATGGTACTTATAATAATAATTGTTATTAAATTCATTACCATGTATTTATTTTTTAACTTTAAAGAGAAGTAAGCTGTAAAATTGTACACGTTAATAATTTTCCCGTTGCAACTCTTGCCTCTAGCAACACTGCTAGGAGACAGCACTTCAAGCCTCAGGTAAAACCCTCACCTCAGAGACTTAGAGCATTTCGTAAGATGTTTCTAGAGCAAATCAGTGTTGATATTTTAGCACTACGATAACGTCAGGAATACCAAGCTGTTTCACATAGCCTTCTAGATTTTGGAAATTGTACGCAAAGTACCGATGACAATGCGGAGGAAAAGTGTGACGTCATGATTTTGAAAATGTTTGAATCATGGAAAAATACTCAATTTTCATGTTGCCCCTTTAGTAAGAACTTCAATGGGCAAGAGTGTAGCCATTTCCCAACACCAAGATATCAACTTTCAAAGTTTTATTTCTCTCTAACAAATCCTTATCATTTGATGCTGGTTCCTAACGTAAGAAACGAAGGAATATGAACAGAGTTTTAACCAGACATTTGTAAAATTCAAACGCCTTACTTTAAACACTATATACACTACAGGTATGGTATTTCGAATAACAGCCTCCAGGGTTGCCTTTAGATATCTGTAGTCAGATGTTATTATTTCCAAAACTGTCGATTTGTAACGTCATCACATTCCCTTCGCATAGTCGAAACTATTACGTTAAGCAACGCAGAGTATGTTCCCAGAAAGGCCTCTTCATGAGATATCTTTCCCTCCGCACAGGGATGATATTTACTTTGATTGTCGATCCCTTTGAATAATAATAATAATAAGTTTTTAAACTTCAAGTTATATATTGACTATTTGCCATTACAATTTTAGTACTCAGTTATAAACAAGGCTTACAGGAATGGGTATGGTACATGCCTCCTACCAAGTCAAGAGATATGGCTCGCGCCATTCCTTATTTCTCTTACAAAAAATAAAGTAGGCAGCTCTAGTTGTAACCAACAAAACCTTTCCCAAACTATAGTCCTTGTTAGGTGTTTTCCGATCACTTAACATAGATTTGAAAGACTGGCTTTCAGTAGCTATCCTGCAAATTGCACTTAAATGTAAATTTATAAAGGTGCAATCATTTTTCTTCTTAAATCATTACATAAGGGACTATGTTTCAGTGACTTCAGTGACTTCAGAAATGTTAAACGAGTTATTGTTCTTAACAATCATGCCAGGACGTAATTTATCTCAAGATATGATAATAGGAGAGTGGTAATATTTTACATCAAAATAGATGTCTAGACGTGGGTTAAAAGAGCGGATAAATTCAGCAATAGTTCTTGATACTGATTCATACCTCTAAAAAAATCTGCCTTGTTGAAGATGGGTATAGCAAATCGACACTACGTGCTGAAGAGTTTGAAGATCCGGCCATTGCGTAGCACTGGCTGTTAGTAGTCTGTTTCCAAAGTTGCACATTCTTTAGGGTTGGAAGAGAGTTGTTGAGCTAACTTGATAAAATTTATATATGTTCTTTTGAAGCGAGTCAAGAGCTTTGTGGCAGATTTTTAAGTGAGAAGAAAGGCATTCATGTTACGGGGCTCTGAAGAGAACCCCCTGTGAACTTAAAGTGTTTGTAACTCGATCTTGTTTAACATTATGTATTACTTTTACCACAGCTCTCCTACTTTCAAAATCTTGTATTTGAATATGATCTGGCCGAGTCATTGTATGAACATGGTTGATGTCAGACTCACTACTGTTTTTTATTTCTGTCGTACAAAAACATAGCACTGTAGAAATTTAGTGTTACCCAGGTGTTTTCATCCATGTGGGCCAGTGTTATTTATCCCTGGAGACCTTTCAGAAAGTTTGTTTTCTGCAGCGTGAGCAATACTACATTCATGGTCTGATCACAGAGCTGCAATAGACAGAAAGAGTAATGCATACTGTTAAGTATTCAAATTCCTGGATACTGCCTGGCATGTATCCAAAGACGATTTTCTTGATAGTCGCTTTCAGCCACACTATTTTATTCCCGTTTCGTTTGACGGCATTTGACGCATGGTTTACACAATTAGAACACGACAATGGATTTGCGTGAAGTCAGCTTTTGAAGTCGCTCCATAGGAAATACCGAGTAATCTTGACATGCCTTCAGTATTTCCAACTAATTAGGGAGCTTTTATCAACGTCAATATAATACTTAAGAGGTTTACGTTATCGGCCTCTACATACAATATGTGAACTGCCTGGATCCAATACTGCTTTCTTATTGAAATGCCCAGTCAACTTTAAAATTCAGTATCTTCACCCTTGTCGTAATCTCCCTTACTTATCATGGTCATCTATTGGTAGCAGATTGGGCGACAAATAGACAACTCGGCTATATTTCGATCGAAAAGACCACATGAGAGCCATTTTGTTTACGTCCTTTTTCCATGTTTGGGCGAGAAGGCAGGACATAATAATCTGGAACGTGACCAAAGAAGTGCAGAATTGGGCTATGTTTGTGCATGATTTGGCCTGCGAGATGTTCTGGTAACACTGTGGTTAACGTCTATTGTGCTACGAATATGCAGGAATGACGGGCTTAAGCATTTAGCTAGTTGCCTTCTGCTGGGAGTGTCTGTCAATGCTTTTTTCTCTGCACACGACACATTCTCACGTCATAGGAGACAACTTCTTTCCATGCCTTTTTTGATCGCGATTTTATATTTCTCGTGGCATACGTTCTTCAATATTGAGAGCGTTGACCCGGTTTATTCCCGTAGAATTCCTCGGAAAATACCCGAACCACATCAGCCTTTGAGAATGTGTAAGAGGCTCTGTAGTGAACTCCAAAGCCGCGTTTGAGAATCCTAAACAAAATTAATCGAAATGTCACTTAGAATCGCCCCTTATCCGCTTATTATCTTCCGCCATGATCAAAATCCAAAATCGACAAGTTTTTCCCTCCTTCGCCTCGTGGATCTCGCTTATTTAACAGTAAATACCCAAATAAGGCTTTCCTTTGTCTGCGTTGCCTAACAACGATACAATGATGCAGTCGCTTGGTGAAAGTGAGGCTAATCTCCTTTACAACGCTACATGGCGTAGAACTGTTGGAGACTGTCTGGCTACCCGGGCCGTTTGGCTACATTTGGCTTGTTCTCGCATATTCTACCTTATTTTCAACTAGACGTCGAACCTGTATGAATGAGAGGTCGAAAAAGGTAGTCAGATGGTCCAGCTGAACGTTTTGCGCAGAAATGGAAACGAGTTGTCTGAGTACATTCGATCTGTCGACATAAACGATGTCAGACGGAAACAATATTTACAAGTCTGTTCTGTACTGGTACTTGACGTGACAAGGCCAATACTCCAGTGGAGTTTTTCGACCTCTCATTCGTACAGGTTCAACGTCATGTTGAAAGTGAGGCAGTATATGCGAGAACGAGGCAAATGTAGCCAAACGGTCTGGGTAGGCAGACGGTCTCCAACAGGACGACCAATATAAGCTTTCGGATTACAGATAGTAAACAAACCTAAAGATGGAGTCGTTAACCTATTATAGTGATAAAATAGTGGTAAGTAATAACCGTTAGTTCTATTGCTTGGAACTCTTGCTATGCAGGGAGAGGTTACTAGCACATTACCCGCATTATCAGGACTTTAACATCTGATGTTAAAATGGGCGTTTTCTTCTACCGTTAGTGCTAAGCTAAGTTTGATTTACAAGTAGGCAAAAGTTCGCAACAGCTCATTGGGCAGCAGATTTTAATTGTTTAGCAATGAACTTTTAGGGACACAATCAGTTAGTTTGTAATGACTGAATATAGACATCTGTGTTAGAAAATCTCGAAGGTTAAAATCGTGGGACCACGGGGAATCGAACCCACGGTCTCCGCATTGCGCAACACGTCGCTTTTCCACTAAGCTACGGTCCCATACCAACGAGAGAGAGAAATTTGGGATGTCTATTGTTTGGATATTGCGTCACTACAAGTTGAAAGTTACATATCCATATAAGAATTGCTTTGTCATTTCTTATGACTCAGGCCACGTTCATTTTACTTGCCTGCCTACCACTCACTTTTATTCAACAATACCCTAATAACATAATATAAAAAAGCAGATGTCAGTCAGGCTCACGTATTTTTCGTCTGCATTTTGAAGACGATAGCTGTTAAGTTCTACGAGATATTCCTAGCAAACTTGCAGGCGTCGGGAGTAATTCAGAAGCAGGAACTATCAATGTAACTTTCCGATTTTCAATGATCGAGGGTCGACAAGGACTCGTTTACCATGTATCAAATTGAATGGTTGATTAGGTTTGAACTGAAATGGTCGATTTCATCACTAAACGCTTATTTGTGAATAAATAAATACCAAGAAGCTACACGATATCTTACGGTGTTTTGAAATGTCAACACAAGTTTCAAATTAGGCTTCTGATAATCCTGTGCTTCGATTCAAGAAGCCGTGGCGATAGTGTAGTATGACACCCTCACCTCCCTTTGAGTTTCATAAGATACGTATTTTTGATATATTAGTACGGCAATTGATTCCATAACCTTTATATCACCTATGGAACATATGTAGCACACATATGGTAAACCAAGCATATGATAAAATAGCGTTTAGGGTCTAATCAACCACATGAAATCCAGTGGCGATCTGATGCCAGAAGTAATAAAACACTGCGTCCCGAAACCTTTGATTTCACATAATGCCCTGAAGTTATTCCTCCACTATGTCTTGATTTTTAGGTCCATACGTAGCTTTGAAAATAGGCCTTGCTTCACAGGCTATCCTGCACATAGGGTTCAGTTGCGTGACTTGTTGTCGGTCTGTACAGACGTTGTCATATGCACCAACTTTTGAATTTGAAAAGTAACATATCGGATTTGTCAATAACGAGTAATCTGCACCTTTACTTATAATGTAAATGCTGTAGAGTCAATTGGCGTACTTATATTTGCTGAAAAATCTGTAATTTATTAAATTCGTAGAAAGTGGTGGTGGCCGGGGGGGGGGGGGGTAATACTACCCTAGCCCCATGGGAGTGTACTACAATATAGGACAGGCAAAA
>JAAAKL020012856.1:0-12787 GCA_010016065.2 Carybdea cf. marsupialis auct. non (Linnaeus, 1758)
CGTAACTTTTGAAGGAAAAGGAGTTGAGAGCTAAAATTTTGGATTTTTTCATGTCTCAAAGGCATGTATCAATGGTGCAAATTTAAAGAAAATCTGAGAGGTAGGGTTAAAATCTTGTCCTTGTTTTACATGGAATTTTCATCGTTATTGGAAGAGTTGGAAGATATTAAGCTAAGCAGGTAGCCCTACTAGAACTGGCTGTCATGTCACTTTACAGTTGGGAGCTACAGTGTAAAACACAATTATAAATTACACAAATTTACAAGGCACTTATAGTTTACTACCTGTAAATTATATATACCTGACATGGGATGATGGAACACATACCTGCTGGTAAAAATCAAGGTTTTACGGAACTACTTATGACTCCTCCCTTAATATCACTACTTAAAAACACACCAATGTGCATGTCATCTATGACATAAGCAACAATTTTATTAGAACAAATTTTCAAATTTGATTTTCATATTAGCAATGGTTCTCAATCAAATATAATAAGGCTCCAGGTAGTTCGGCTTCCTCATGTTTAGCTCTCATCGAAATGACTAATCTAATGAGCGTTTCGTAATATTGAGATCTGAGTGTGAGAGTTTCCTCCTTTTCAAAGCTATAAAAAGGGGACACCTTTGTTCTTTTCCTTCCTAGGTGTCAGACTTTTTAACTGCGTATTATATTGATTATTATGTAGGCCCTACGGTATGTCGAATTTCGGGCGCTAATGCAATTTCGTACAAGTGAACTATTGCACTTGTGTTGGAATCGTACCGGTACCGTACTACACTGTACGAGTATGCATATCACCTTAGGCCAATACCTTGTAAGCCTACCTTTGGGTTTGCTCGTCACTCTCCTTCTGTCTACCTTTGCACTAAATACCGGTACAAGAACTTCATTTGTATTCTCTGGGTCCATTTGACTGGCCATCCTTAAATAAAAATATATCAATCAAACTACTAAAGCATGGTGTTTTCCGCTACTTGACGATTCCACGCACCCATACGCCTAGCTAAGTTATTTCATCGTCGTGATTCATCTGTGCCAACTAACTAAGTACGCTAACCTACTTCGGCTCGAGAAATGATACAGCTGATTCCACTGATGTCAATCCTGAAGAGCTTTTGAAGACATGCTATCGTGACATGCTTTCATGAAAATCTTGGAACTTTTCGGTAGCCTGCATGGAATCGAGGTTATCTTTCTTTTGTTCCAGTCACCGACAATCGAAATAGATTTCGATTGTCTGTGTTCCAGTCCAGCCACCATCAAAGATTCATAGTCTCTGCCACCAAGGATACTGCAGGATATTGGAGGATGTAGAAGGAATTGGTCTCCAAAATAGCGTAGAGCTGGATGCGATGTCCACTGGTGGAGTATCAGGAGCTAATGTGGCGACTAGAGAAAAGCAAACTATGTTATTACAGGGTCACCAATTGTATCTACAGACGCTACAACAACGATGTTTTAGTTAATTCCACACTCCGTACCCTTGACCATAATTCAAACCGCCCCAAAGGAAGTCTTCCGTTGTAACTGCTACGGTTGCAAAACATGTTCATTCATTCCAAATGAAACCGAAGAACATCATTTATACAACAGCGGGCTTAAGCAAGATACCAACCAGCATCTTACGTGTAAATCCTTCATCTTGGTTTACTTTACATAATGCAAAAAAGGGCAAATATTCATCCCCCATTATCTTGCCAATACATTGGGCAAACTGGCCTCTTTATCCAGGCTCGGTTTGGCGACCATAGAACAGACTAAGAAAAAATTTGGACAGAGGAGTACCGGAGCATTTCAATAGGAGCTGGGCACTCTCTTTCTGATGTGGGGGCTATAGCTTTACAACAAATACTAGAGAATTATAGGATAATACGTTTGTCTCCTATAATTACGACTACGCGGCAGTAATGGCAGCGCAAACTGTTGATTTCATGTAGTGGCCTAAGTCAAGACCAAAACCATTACGAACAGTATGGCTTGTAGTCGTGTAGCAAGTGTGTCTATTCTGAGGATTTACAATGAAGATAAAGATACTTTACAAAGAAGAAGGAACAATGATAAGGAAATGACATAAAGAGCAATTAAATCTACGGTATTGTCTATGTTACAATACTAACGACAATTATGAGTCACAACAAATTTATCATGTAAAAGACCAGCAAGACAATTTTTTGAAACCACAAATGTATAGACTTACATGCAGGAGTTTACTGGATGTTTTTTGTACATGCAGAGAAATGCTTATCTGTTACGTTTTACCCTAGTAACCAAACGTCTGTAACCATTGTTGGGGTGGGGGGGGGGGGGTACTCAGAACCTTGCCGTTAGTCATTTGTACTCCAGCAGAGATCAATTCTCGACCACTCGTTTTCTTTGCTCATGTAAACGATATGGCAGTTCATTGTGTTCTGCTTTTCTTCGCTGACTAACCATTGTTTAACATTAAAGGATGAAAACATAGAAACAAATGTAAAGAGGAGTCTGAACTCCTATTGTGATTGGTTTCTGGAAAGCAAGTTAAGCATTCATCTTAAGAATGAAAAAAAGGGAAATGTAGTTTCTTCTAGAAAAGAGGCTGCAGAGTGCTGTTTTGATTGGAAATTTATTGGCTATGGTTTTATACACTGTACGCTGTGTTCCTTTGCGTCACACATAGGCATATCACTCAATCTTTTCTTTTAAAGACGATAAGGAAGTAATTAGAGCAGAGATTTTCAACGAGTTTAATTAATTATCAAAGTGTGCTTGAACAACAAGTTAATATGGGATATACGAGAGTTTAAAGTTTTAGTTATAAAAAGATGATAAAATATCTTAAAACATCAAGATATCTAAGATTATTTTGTAAACATTTGATCGTACATTGGGCAATGTATTTCCTTAGTATTACGAATAAACAATGTTCCATTCCTAAATCGGACCAACTGCACATTGGTACGCACGGAACAGTGCTACAGTCTCTTAACATCAACACCAACGATAGTAAGATTAAACAATATTTAATGACAACGGTGACTTATCCTGGTTGATAATTGGATGAGCCCCTCCTTTTTAAGACAATGATAAATATAGTTCTTTGGGAATCCAAAGAAAAAATTCCTTTTTAGAGAAAACAAACGCTCTTGGACTACAATCTACGGACATTGCTTTTAAATGTTCCCTTTCAACCTCATTCTGACTATGGATGCACCTAATGGTAAACAATGTTGAACAAAAGGCTTTCAAATATAATGTAATCAGCCCAACGCAAATGTGTTCATTATTGCTTAAACACATTTTGGAATCAACGGCTCAAAGCCACAATTTAGCTACCAAAAAAGTACAGTCCATCAGCCCTCTCATTGTTCATGTGTCTCCAACATACACCAAATAAATGCTAATTCCAATCATACATAACCGAAGTTCTAGTTATGAATTACATCCCCTACTGCTGAGATCGAAGCTGGGCTAAAAAAAATTATGGTTTCTTGCATCACAAATAAATAACAACATACGAATGAAGCTAAACTGAGTAAACAATGCACATTTAATCGCAAGCTAAAAATAAAATTCTTTAGAAAATTAAGAAGATAACATTAATGTGTCCTATAAGGCTCTTAGTTTTCATAGGATGTTACGTAATTGGAGAGGGGGGGGGGGGGGGGCGGGGGGCGTTTGCTTTTGATTCTAGAAATTCTCGTCCTTAATTAATACATCTCTAGAGGGAACAGTATGGACGTAAAGCCAATGAGATCTTTTAATGTAACCCTGCCCTTCTAAAATTACTGATACTTTTACTAGCCCTAGATGTTTCTAAGGTTGATTTTGAGTCAAATCATTTGTAAATTAATAGCTTCTTAAATTAATTTAATTTTGAAGGATATACTTTTTTGTTATTTTCCCTTTTCTTTGTATGGCAAAGAAATAAACTTATACATACATACATGCGTACATACATTCATACATCTATCCACACATAATCAATCGGCAGACAGTACTGTTTCGCCTTTCGTTGGCGCATCATCCATATGGTTCCATGCCATAGCGCTAAAATTACGCACGCACAGTGAGCATAGTATAAAGCAACTTCAATGGTACCATCTCAAGCGTAGGCTGCTCAACATAACATAGGCTGCGGAGCTAAATCTGCAAACAGTAGGCCTACTCTCTCGCCCTTTGTCAGTTCATCTGTGCCCATACATAAATACATCCATTTATGTACGATGCATTTACATAGTTTTTGCTAGTTCAACTGTCTATTAAGAGTAACTCTAATTTGGAAAGACGTTACTGCCAATCGATTGTGTGGGTCTCTGAATGCTCACAAATGGAAGTACGGCTTCTTTAGTAAGGCAAGTAAAGGACAGTAAACAAAACATAAATCGTACTCTTTCTGTGAACTTTATGGGGGGAACAGATATAGATATGCGTATATTTATATGAATAAAGACTATAGAAACAGAGTTTAAAACAGTTGTGAACATATATAACCAAAATAGAAGGAGCAAGACCAACTCTTGCAAACCCTCGAAATATCTTTTTCCCCTTTAGGGAATTTACAAAAGAATGCAGCAGGTATTTCGTAGTAAGCAAACATGGTTAAAAACTACGTACTTACATAAGATTTTAAACAAAGTCATTCTTTCATGAGCTTTACAAATTTAAAACAATTAAAAAGTATCTCTTTAGTGTTAAGACTACAGTTCCAAGCGGAATTTCAACAATACTTTTCTGGCATTATTTTTTCTGGCAAATATAAAGTTTAAAATGAGTAGAAAATATGGAAACTAACAGGTTTATATTCCCCATCACAGTCTGGTTATCGAGCTGAGGAGGGAAATTTCCAAAATAGTAGTATAACGCGGAGAAGAAGGTACAACATCACGTTCATTTAGCCCCTCTTCCCTAGAAGCTGTCAGTTTTTACTGCAAAAACATTTTGTTTTTTTCTAACGATTTCTTCAGTTTCCCCTTCATCAACAATAGCAAAGGGCCAATCTTGCATTCCATTGTGAACTGAGGTTATGAAATATTCAAACCGCCTACACTGAGAAATATGTTCCTTTCCACAGCTAAGTTCCGAACTTTTGATTTGTAGTTGTTAAATCTACGTCTAAGGACTGTAGTTCTGCAGAAGATAAACTACCCAACTTGAACTGCAGAAGAAAGTCCCCCACAGTTTTTGATATGAACCATTCCCATGATCGTCGGGAAAGGTGTTGCTTTGGAAAGGTAATTTACACATATCACAATTTTTCCTCTTTCTACACGAGAATGTTGTCTTGATACAAAAATGTATAGACCATCAAAAAATAAACAACGTTTCAATCCAGTATAAGTTAGCAAGAACAAGACATTTCCAACTGAATTTCGAGTTTTATTGCTCGTCGTCCGATGTACATGACGAAGTAAACCTGGGGCGTACCTAACAAGAACATTTCACAACGAGACTTTGCTAATAGCTATTTCTAACGACAAACAAGGTGTGTCATCTATTTACGTTAATACTTACCAAAAACACCCGAGAAAATAATATATCCAATAAATTACTATTGAGACAATTTGTTTACTAAAACAGTGAATTCAGAAAATTTGAAGCATCAAGTGACTGGCAATACCTAATGCCACCATCATAAGGATACATTCCTTGTAAAGAGAGTAATAGCCTCATTAAGGTCCTACCCTAATTTAAAGGGAGACCAACGCCGCAAGGATCACACGGAATGACAGGAGCTGTCGGGCAGTTCCTTACGTATCAAGAGAAGTTGCACTCAGGTTGGATGGTTGGAAGCTAGCTTCATGTTGTATCGCTGGTTTAACAGGTAAATTTGCTTAAACAACTAGGGTAATGTTTGTTTGGTTTAACCCTTGGAGATAAAAGCCCTACAACTGAACTACCAAAGCAATCTCCGTTCCCTCAGCTTGGCTCCTAAGTCTAAGGTCTCTATCAATCGGATTGCCTGATCTTCCATTCCGCGATGGTTTTCTTGCCAAAAATGCTCCAATAACTGAGTCTGACTGATAGAACTCCTTCTTTCCCCACTTCTCTCCATTTAATGTTGCACGAAATTTCTATATGCAATTCTTTAATTATCAAAGTGGTGATCGTACTTCCTACATGCTACTTCCAGTAGGTTTGGCAGTTTAGAAAATAACTACAAAGAGAGATTTGTAGTTGTTTCATCCATAGTATCCCTTATTCATAGTTGTGTGCTGTAATTTTGGTAAAAAGTGTTAGATGTTATGAGAGAGTAACAGGCGACTTTTTTCGCACTCCTGGTGAACTTTGGATTTTGAATTTGTTCGAATACTGGCTGTTTTGGTCCTTTTGTTATGCTATTGATCAGTTTAGTTAAGACGCTTTTCTTCAAGATGCAGATTTAGAGTTCTTACCTTCCTGTCATTGTATTCACGCATTTTACGTACATTCAAAGTCGTGATAGCATTAAGTAAATCGCATATCAAATATTTCAAACGACGGAACTCTGCACGTTATTAGTAACCATTGTTGAAAAATAGAGCAAGTTAGGACGTTTAAAATAGTGGTGGTGGCTAAGGAATGATGATATTTGAAGAATGATTATAAATTATCGTAAATGTAATACACATCACTGCATCCCAATATTTGTGTGCAATAATATCAAGAAAGGAATGCCTAGTTATTATCTACTTTGGCAAACTTAAGACAAAATATTGAAGTTCTGCTTGTACTTGTATGTTAACGTGTCCCTGATCATTTAAGAAGTTAGATTTAAAGACGGAGTTGTCTATCATCTCTCTTAGACCATAACAAACAGTTCACACATAAAATATCCATAGTATCTGTACGGTCTGCAATCGTAACTAATTTTACAACTATAACACTACATCTTTCGATAGGAACTCCATAGATTACTTGGACCTTTCTTTGTTATGTTTAAAGTTCAATCCTGTCTGACCTACTTAATAAGTCACTACGTCACCATATTCAATGTTCCATGCATGTGAATACGTTATCAGCAGGTATCTGCCATGCACAGAAACCTTATACAAAACACAATTTATATGCTTGTGTATTTGTATAAAACATCAACGATAACGGTGATTCTGTGAGCATATGAAAGATAGAAATCAATTTGTAGATTTTCAAGACACGCTACTCTGACGCACAATGATTACATCAGGACCTTTGCAAAACTGAAGATGACAAGAGAGCAATCATTGTCGTTTGGAAGTTGAGCTATGTTTATTACCATCCTTCACTACAATAACTGCACGATTTCTTCATCACCATGGAAACTGAAATTACTTAGTTTAAACTACTATGGTAACTTAGGGTAGTTATTCCACCGTGCAAATATCTTTAAACTATTTCAAAGATTGTGAAACCATGCTTGCATGTTAAATGAAAATATTGGCCTAAACGGTATCTATTTATGCTCACCAAATGCAGGGTCTCTAAGCTGCACCATTAGCAGCATTTCGATTTTGTGTTTAGTAAACCAATATGTGTATTTATGCAAAGCTTTCTTCCTACATGAGCGAGAGCCACAATGAAGTGCTTTCTGTAAACAAAGCAAGATATTTCCTCCATTACAAAGAGACTTTGGAAACCAATTCATTTTTACGATGTCGCCCGTTAAGAAAGAGTATATGCTGAGTGTTATAAAGGCAATTTCAATAAAAGCTACTGGCTGTATCTTCTCTATTCTGAAAAGGCTTGATGCGGTTCAGCTTCTCGTATAATCATCTTGCAGTCTCAAAATCAACGGCAGTTTTGGTCATTAGTGATGTTTGATGACCTTCATGTCTTTAATTCCAGCCTGCTCAATCATGCATTTCCTTTGTGTCAACAATTACCACCCAATCTAAAATTCACTGCATTGAACTAGCTGTTACCAGCCTATTCGTCGGCGGTCGACCCACGCAATAAAACTTATTCATTTTATAAACAATCTGGGTAACAACGCAGTGAATTAAAGGATCAGTGCTGCAAGAGAAATATTACAATGCCACAGCAAGGATGTCGTCCTCTTCATTTCTTTATTTTGAAGTGTTTGTGAAACTAATGATTGTACCATTTCTCAAGAACTACACAGCAATTAGGGTTATAAATATTTGATGCCATGCTAATGAGGAGCAAGTTGCAATATTTAGTTGTTATTGTATACGAATGTGAAATAAGATACTGCAAGAGAGTGAAAGATTAAGAGCACATCACTAATCTATTCCTTGAAAGAAAGCACTTTGAACTGTGGACATTGGAGTTATATATAATTCTAAGTCTCAGTGACTGCCAGCAGTTCTGATAAGCAAATAACACTCTTATTATCTGTTAGAGTTCAGTAAGTCGCGAACGCGTGGTGTTTGTTTCTCAAGGTATTTAAAAGCAGGAACCAAATAGATTTCAAGTTTACTTCTTGATATATGGTTGTACGATTGTTGTTTATATTATCAACGGATATGAACGAAACGGAATCAAGGTTTTCCTCTTGGTGAGATCAAGTTGGTTGCATTGAATACACGTGATGAAACCACGGTTCAAGCCAAGACCACCCGCGCCGCCTCCTGAGCCTTTTCCAAATGGAACGTTTTGCCATAGAAGAAGGAGCAGCACCGTTAGTATGGGAGAGGAACTGGTTCTTCTAATAACAATCCCAGTTATATTATTAATCCTTCTGACCAACTTTGCCGTTTTTATTGCTGTCTTCACGGAGAAGCGTTTGAAGAGTCTTCGAACGACATTTATCGTTAGTTTGGCACTTGCAGATTTTCTTGTTGGATCGATTTCATTACCACTGTATGTTGGCACTGTTTATCATCCAAGTGATTTAAGGATTTGTGTCACTTTTGTACTCACTGTCTTATTGTTTATGGCATCTTCAATGATGAACTTGATTGCAGTATCTATTGAGCGATGGATTGCAATTTTTAAGCCCTTAAGATACCATAATCTGATAACATTTAGAACCGTTGGTATTTCCTTGTTAGTGGTTTGGATTGTACCAGTGCTTTTGGCCTCATCAGCAGTAGACTTCAGAAAAGACATCTGCATGAATGGCTGCAAATTTGAGCAAAGGCTAAAAAGAGAATTTATGATTTTTATGACGTTATCATTCATAATAGTATGCTTTGTGATGGGTTACATGCAACTGAAAGTTTACAGTGTCATTCAGGAACATAGACGGCGTGTTGTTCCTACGCAAACCACGAATTTAACTTTGCCCAAATCGAGCAGTAGAAAACATGCCAAGAAGTCTAGAAGAACTGGGGTATCTACTTTGAGAGATTTTAAAATGACAATAGCAATGAACACAGTCTACCTTGCTTTTGTTTTTGCATGGACTCCACAGGTGCTACTATTGCTACTCTACGCCTTTGGATTCTGTATGAAATGTGAGATTTTCATTACGATTTTTGGAACTGTGGCAGCTATCAATTCTGCTATCAATCCCTTAATCTATGCAATGCGAATGAGAGAATTTCGTAGACCAATTCGTAAGATATTTTGTTTATTATGTTGCTGTCGCAAGGATCTTGGGGAGTCAGTCGATTTCAGCGGCAGTCGAGTATCTTCAATAGCTAGACGAGATAGCAATATTCAGTTTGCTATGTACTCTCCTAGACATAGCTTTGTTACTACCAGATCTAGAGAGGGAAGTGACAGTTCGTCAATATCGATCATACAACTAAGAGAAGCTTACTTTACTGCTCATAATTCTTATAAAAAGCAATCTTATGAACCGTCAACAGTGCGAAGAAACAGTGTGACGTTTGCAGACTCCGCGTATGGTAGTGAATCTGTTAAGACGGAAACAACTATCCAAGAATTTGATATACATCAAGATATTTATACTCATAAGGCAACAACAAGTGTGGCCTCTTCATCCCTACCCGTAGTACAGTAAGAACAGAGGTAAGGGAGAAATGGTGAATAATCTACAGAGATTCAACATAGCCTGGATATTTTCCAGTTTAATTGCATCAATATTATAACATTAATTGATAATATATTGTATTTGAGTCATGTGGAATAACTATCAAGAAATTAGAATATATGAGAAATGGGTTTTTTGTAAATAAATGTTTTGAAGAAAACACACAATACGCATCCATTCTTGAAATTTATTCAATAAAATCGTATTTCTGGCATTCTGATAAATTACCCTTCTAAATAAACTAAAATTAGTGAGGATTTGTATTGTTAGTTAATTAATTGATTTTCTGTTGGCTTTTTAAAAGAGCTGGATAAGATTCTTTAGTCATTTGATAAGAATGATTAGACTCTTCGTATCGGCCGACCATTTAGTACACTTGAATTTGACAGATGAGTTTTTGCAACTAGGCTCGAGGATAATACATTAAAGGAACATTACAATTTGAACATAAGCGAAATTTAGTTTTAATGAGTGCCAAGAATAAACTTACTCCACAAAAGGAATCGTATTTTCAAATCGGATGAAGTTCTTTCAAACGGTCTCGTCTGCTCCGGTCAATAACAGGAAGGTTTTCTACTCTTACAAATGAAATCTTTTGCTGCTTATCTTTAATTGAAAGGTAAAGGAATTGGGCAGAAAAGCTAGTCGCTTTTTCAATTAAAAATTTTCACTTAGGTTTTCTGCTCAAAAGATTTTACTTCTTCATCAACTGAATTTTCTTGAACGTACTCTTACAACGCTTTAGATAAATGCAATTCAAACATTGCAAACCCATGTTTAACTTTTTTGTTGTGGCCCATTGGATCCATCTTTCATCTAACACAGAGATTATGAAGTCAGCCTTAAAATGAAGGCAGGTACTTCGTGAAACCATAGATGTGGAATAAATCCATATTTTGTCCAGTCAGATTACGTTATCTGTCTCGCCAACAACATCATTCAACAACATAATGGATATTTGATTTTGATTACTTCATACCACGATGCCTGTCACCAGTTATGTATCGTAATAACAAAAGTTTCAATTCCATTTCTCTTGCTGTTAAAATATGTATTACATTTAATATGTCTTTGTAAATACGGCACATTTTCTTGAATAAAAAATCTTCTTGAATGGTTAGTGAAAAGTAGAAAGAAAACTATGGCATGACATCTGATAGTAAAATTCCTCTTTAATATAGGAACTTTTAATTTTGCCTATTGGTTGTAGGTTTCAATACACAGCGGGTGACTTACGCAACAGTTACTGATGTAAAGGATGCTTTCACTCAAAACTAGTGAATGATAAGCAGCTCAACTAAAATGTTTAAACTTTCGCTGACCAGCCTCACTAAAAGGATATCTTGTCTTTATTGCTTTGTTTTCCAGCACTGCTTTAAATTCTGTTGTACATTTACTTATGACAGGGTATTGTTTGTTTTTCAAAACAACAACTGCATGTGCCTGATGGTGAGAACATTTTGCCACACTAAGCCTAAGTGCACACCTTTCTTAGGGAATTATTAAACACTTAGTGCTACTTTGTTACTTAAAAAAGGCAAAATCACGATTTAAAGGATAGACAGGAACCTTCTTGCCCTATCTCAACGCTTATCTTTGGAAGAAGAATATCTGTTTTCATTTGACTTCAAATATACCTAACTTATGCTTAGTTATATGTCACTCTCTATAAATGCCGCAGTTGTATTACCTTCGATTGGTGGGAGAAAGTAGAGGAACTTGAGCTATACTAGATTGTCAAACAGTTTGTTTATGACAGAGAACGTGAACGTTGCATATTTTTGTACTAATTTCATTTTCTTATCACACTCCCAAAGATACAAAACGTAAGAATGAAATTGAAAGAGAAGGAATGAATTCTCCTCTCTGCTTTTAGCGGATGTTTTTTTTTCTAAAACCCGTAACACAGGTTAGGCACTGAAAGTTCTGGATAGACCTTTTAGAACTATATCTGGTTAAAGAGTGTAATTACCAAAACAGGAGACCGTATCAGTAAAGATTAGGCATACTTTAGCTCCAAACGGTAAGAAACATCTCTTAGAACATAGATCGGTTTTTCTATACTTTGTATCTATATACAATATATAAAGTCCAGTATCTAAGTCAAGGCTAGGCCTAGTTTCACCAAGAAGACCCTTGGGGATAATATACCATTTTTTCATATCAATGTCTGATAAGCACATGCGCTGCTTTTCTTCTACCGTTTTCAACACTGCTAGTGAATGGGATGTACCTGTATTATTAAGCCTGTTCTGCTCCAGCTTCTTACCGAAGCTCATCGTAAGCTTCCCCACACCCCCCCCTAACGGTACAGACCCTAATTTCATCACTACCCTCTACTATCAAAATGGAGAAGTTTTTGATGAAGTTGCTGTGCCTCACTAGATATGGACTTTCTTGTCTACTAAGGCAATCAACACTAGCCACCATCACAGATTGGCAACAATTGTCAAGTTCTCAATGCAGCCTTCAAATTGAGTGTTTTTTCTCAGTAGGTTGTTGCAATTTGCTTTCTTGTATAAATTATATGACAAATAAAAGTATTAGAGCATTCTGTGGATTAAAGTTTAATATTCCTTAAAATGTAAAACTTGACTCTGATAATAGCCATTTGTAGTTGTTTTGTATTGATTTTTTCATCGTTAAACATGTTCCATATTGATTTTTTTCTCCTGAAAAATGATACGTTATATTTTTTCATGAAACATGTTGTATGTTGATTATTTCTTCATGAAACCCGTTGCATGTTGATTTTTTATTGTGAAATTTGCTGCAATTTGATTTTTTTCTTTCGTGGAACTTATTTTGTTTTGGTAGTTTTCTTCGTGAAACATGTGGCATGTTTTTTTTTTTGTTTGTGAAACTTGTTCCATGCTGATTTGTTGGTCG
>JAAAKL020012857.1:0-12786 GCA_010016065.2 Carybdea cf. marsupialis auct. non (Linnaeus, 1758)
ATTTTCATTCTGGCTAATATAGCTACACTGTTAATGTCCACAATAGCATCATAAAGGGTAGTTCGTTTTCCATTCCAAGATATTTGATAAATCAGCGCTACTTGATAAACGGACAAAAAGTAAAAAGAGGAAATGATGTTTAAAAAAAGAACAAATTGCATCAAAATTTGACCTAGAGACCTTCTTCTTACTGTTCCAACAGTAATTAAGAACAAATACTACTAACGTTTGAACTTGCAATAGACCAACTTTAATCGAATACTATGATGTAATGCTGCATATATTTCTGACAGTCAAAGATATCAGAAGCATAGTTTGTAGCAAGTTGAGCTATTTTTGTCAGCAAAATAATCCTTATTCAAGAAAGGCAACATGACTTCGATGCATTACATGTATCTACTTTAGTCTTTGTTTGCATCATGAATGGAAGAAAGTACCATTGCTTTCTTTACCATCACATTGTTCATCTTAATGAGTTTTGAAATTGCTTTGAAATGTCAATGAATATTCAAGTCCTAGTAATCTGTTCTTTAGTAAAACGTTTTCTATCATAGAACTATTGCTTTTACGAAACGTTGCCTCTTGCGCCACCCTCGGATCTTTCCATCAGTGTCTTTTACTTCTGCAGACGTACAACAATCCAAAACGTATTAGATAATAAACGATCGGTCCTCAATACTTAATGCCTTACTTCTACTATTGTGTTAGTCACAGATTTATAACTCAACTCATGCATCTTTATCAAGAGAGCTCAGACATAGATAAGGGGAGAGCATTAATTGAGCCATTTGAACTGATCAGATTAAACCAATACATTAGGCTATTAATTAACGCCTACAAACAAATCTCACCAACTTCCGTTTCTTTGGATTAGAAGACCGAGTGGATAGCCGCCTTATCATTGCATATAATAGAGTTATCGGAATGTAAGCAAGACTTTCTTAAAAAAGGAAAAATTCTCTATGCGAAATGGTGACCATTGGCAGTTCTTTAATATCAAACAATTCTAATTATTAAGAGTATTAATTATTAATTATTAATTGTTCAAAATATTCTTTTCTGATGTTATTCATTCTATAGCAATGGACACCTATACCAACACGTCTGGTAAGCTATAAAATGTCTTCTATTAAAGGTGCACAGTTTATAATATGTATGGTACCTGTCTGCTATTTCAATCATTAAAGTTTTTCATGGAGCATTCGTTCACCGGAGTATCATTAAGAGTAGCTTGTTAGTTGCAGACAGCATTGGGTAGTAAGAGCATATTGCGTTTTGTTATGATGTAGGATAATTGCGTTGAAACAATTTTGTCACGCTTAACTACATGCAGTGGATACTGTACGATAAAACATTTTATATCCATTCCGAATACAAGGCTGATGTAAATAGGAAATAGCTTAGATTCACATTATCTTCCTCCTAAGCTGGATGAAAAGGGAAGAACGGGTTTTCTTATTATAATTTGAATGACTTAATTAAATGCTAATGTAACACTAAAAGTTTTCTATATCCCTTTCACAATTTACTGCAATTCTACAGATTCTGCTCCGTGAGTAACATAACTCATCTTCTCACTTGAATTTTAATGAAATATTGATAATCTTGATTTAAAAATTTTCATTCTGGCTAATATAACTACACAAATTGCATCAAAATGTGACCTAGAGATCTTCTTCTTACTGTTCCAATAGTAATTGAGAACAAATACTATAAACGTTTGAACTTGCAATAGACCAACTTTATTCAAATACTATGATGTAATACTGCATATATGTCTGACAGTCAAAGATATCAGAAACAGTTTGTAGCAAGTTGAGCTATTTTTGTCAGCAAAATAATCCTTATTCAAGAAAGGCAACATGACGTCGATGCATTACATGTATCTATTTTAGTCTTTGTTTGCATCATGAATGGAAGAAAGTACCATTGCTTTCTTTACCATCACATTGTTCATCTTAAAGAGTTTTGACATTGCTATGAAATCTCAATGAACAATCAACTTCTAGTAATCTGTTGTTTGGTAAAAAGTTTTTTATCATAGCTCTATTGCTGTTACGAAACGTTGCCTCTTGTACCAACCTCAGATCTTTCCTTCAATGCCTTTTTCTTTTGCAGACGTACAACAATCGAAAACTTATTAGATGGAAGATCATCGGTCCTCAATACTTAATGCCTTACATCTCATATTGTGCTAGTCACAGATTTATTCCTCAACTCATGCAATTTTTTCAATAGAACTCAGACATAGAGAAGGGGAGAGCATTAATTGATCCAGTTGAATAGATCATATTAAACCAATACATGAGGTTATTAATTAAGGTTTATAGATTAGGCTATAAATTTACGCCTACAAACAAAACTCACCAACTTCCGTTTCTTTGGATTACAAGATCGGGAGTATGGCCGCCTTATCATTACAAATATTAGAGTTGTCAGATAATCACCAAGACTTACTTCAGAAAAAGATAGATTGATTGTGCGAACATGATGCCAGTCCAAGGTCTTTAATATTAAAGAGTAACTATCATTGACTGAGAGATATATACTTCACAACCATAAGCGGAGTATCCTTCAAGGACCTTATCACCTCACTTACTCTGAATATTTCATGGAGACCATAGATTAATGGCTTCAGTCTCCTTCAGCTGCATCACAATAGCATGCAGTTCATCAGTCTACTTTTGTTTTTATCCTTTCTAACATTTTGTTATACTCATGTGCTTGAGCTCATTCATCGTTTCTTCGAACGTTCACAAAAAGTGTAGCACATGCATTTGATGTTTTATTCCCAAAAGCTGATCGATTGGGTGCATGAAGAAATAGGTGTAAGTTGCGAAAGTGAAGGTTTTAAGTATACATTATCCCTTATAACCTGACATGATATAATCTTGAACCAACGTCTCTATCTTCCTCTTATTTAACTTATAGCGGAACATCTGTGTTCATGATTAGTGGATACATTGTAAATGTCAAAAATAGCAGCATAAAGGGTAGTTCGTTTTCCATTCCAAGATATTGGACAAATCAGTGCTAGTCGATAAACGGATAAAAATGACAAAGCGGAATAGAAAGAAATAGAGAAGGTCAACTTGCATCAAAATTATACCCAGACAAGTTTTTTTTACTTTTTATATAGTCATTAAGAATATAAATGACGAGTTTTTAAAATTGAAATAGACCAACTTTACTCCAATGGCATAACATAATACTGCATATATTTCTGACAGTCAAAGATACCAGAAATTTAGTTTATAGCAAGGTGAAAAAATTTTTTCAGCAAAATAATCCTTATCCAAGAAAAGCAACATGATTGCGATACATTACCATTACATGTATTAATTTTTATCTTTGTTTGCATTCTGAATCGAGGAGAGAAGCATTAGCATCTTTACCATCACATTGTTCATCTTAATGAGTTTTGACATTGTCATGAAATCTGAATGAACAATCAACTCCTAGTAATCTGTGGTTTAGTAATACTTTTCTTTCATAGATCTATTGCTTTCACGAAACGATCCCTCTTGTACCGACCTCAGATCTTTCCATCAATGTATTTTGCTTTTGCAGACGTACAACAATCAAAAACTTATCAGATAGTCCAGGGGTTGGAAGGTGAAACCTTGAACTAAATATGCTCAAGCTATATTTTTTTACCGTTCGAAGCGCAATTTTATGTAGTTTTACCAGAAAAATGTTCCGATAAGTCCTTTTGGGGAAAAATTTTTATGGCCCTTAGAGTAGGGGGCCCTAAATCACGAAATTTTACAAAAATTGGTACTATAAGACTACATGCAAGTGGTCCTTGCTATCTTATTCGGGCTGATTCATCTCATCTATTGTATTTAAGTATGCTATAATGGTGGAACAAATACTAGGACATGCTCTTTGAAAGATTTCCCGCATAATGTAACTTGTAATCGTGCCTATTAAGCGCCAAAACGGCAAAAAATCTGCATGTCAGTTAAAAATATGAGCCAAAAAAGAAATGCAAAACATGCTAAATATGAGCCAAAAAAATTGTCGAAGCATAAGCTCTCATTAAAATTTGTTTATTGAACGTAAATATATGTTGAAGTGGTATTAAGTGAAGTGGTTTAGATATGAAAAATCATGGAGTAAATCCTATGAGATGCCACAATGTCCAGAATAGTTCATCAACGGAGGGTGTCTTCCAATTTTTTTTATACAGATCTCATTCTGATGCGTTTTCTCTGTTAATAGTGAGCCAAACGAGCATGTTGCTGCCAGAGCCATTAGTCTTACGACTAAATCAGACATATTTCTCCCTGGCCTTGAGTAGCCAACCAAAACCGATGGCGTTCTGCAATCACGATGGGTTCGGGCTTGAAAGGAAGCGTCAGAAGATTTATAAGATCTACATATGATTTATTGTTTGGACGTTTAAGACTGTATAAAGTCTTCTAGGAGTCGGGTCCAATGGAAGCCAACAGCACATCAACTTACTTGCCTACAGGAATACTGTTTGCCGACATAAATGACTGGAAACGTTCCGCATAATCATTGAAGTTCTCCGTAGATTCGTTGTACGGTCCAACTTGTCCAATAAGAGCTGCCATGTCGAGAAAATTTACGAATTGCAAAAGAAATACGATCCTCGTCGCCAATTTTATGTACTGGACAAAGCGCTTGACCTAAGCGTACCTAATGCTATCCAGCAAAGACGAAGTTGAGTCAATTAGCAAACGTGGGTTTCGAACTCTGTGCTCTATTCCAATTGGTCTACATTCCCTAAATCACTCCTTTTTACATTACAACATTACATCATCACTATTTATTATATGCTTACATTTCAAAGGTAACTACTCTAGAATGTTCCCCAAAACATGCAGAGTAATTATGACTGTTGTGATCATATGATATCACAACTCACTGACAGTGTTGACCACAACGTGGCATCTACTGATGGTAAAGGAACTATTAATGGCATGGGCATTACTGCTGCTAAAACACCTGGCCGCTCTTCCAAGAAGTCTCAAGTTATCAAGCATCTCTAATGGAAGGTGTCCACTGAGCTGTCCTTTGATTTACTGTAGCATTCAGAAGCACCTCTCTAGCTCCATACATCGGCCATGGCCACGTTGGTCTGGTTTTAACCAGCATGCATTTTCTTCACAATATTGCCTCTTTTCGAAGTCAAATGTATTTTTTTCTTCTCATTATTGACCCCCAGCCAGTCGATAAAATTTGTATCGGCTCAACGTTTCTGTTTGTACAGCTGCAAACTAAAAATAGTTGACCCCATGCATCACTTTTGACCAGCCGTTGTGGTTGAGAGCAATATGTATTATCATGGAAAAGAACCTTAACATTTATTGTTTCCTAGGTGAAATTTACACCTTCATGAACTTCATTGGCATGAGGATGAGTTGCTCTGACGTTGAGGAAGTGCTGGCAGTGGTGTATGCAAAGAATGCATTTTCTTATATTATTTCCGGGAAGACATATTTCCTAGCATTAAGAGAGCACATCCTAATGGAGCCAGCAATAATAAACACGTTGTTTTCAATAATTAGTGACTCTCCAGATGAACCGGTGCAAACAGCATCACAGCTGTCAGTCGAGGATGCATTTGTAGATTTCTTGAAATTGCAACCATTTTACAATAAAAGCATTGCGCTGTCATCATTAGTGGATCTTCAGAAGAACTTACAGGCATTGAAGGAAGACCTTCAAAGAAAACATCAAGCAGGCAATGTGTAGATACAAGACCGTCCACTTATTGCTATAGTCAAGATACTCATAGAAGCTGAGCGCTCAAGGAATAGGTACCTCCACCTGTTTGCCGTGAAGAGCATCCTAAATCTGTTTGCAGCATCTGGTTACGAGCATTATACAAAGAGCGCCAAACAGCGCCCAACCCGTCTTTGTACCAGTGCTTGGTAGAGAATGGGTACCATGTCATTAGAGGAAGTGATGGTTACTGGGCAGGACTTTTGCCTGACCTTGTGATTGAACAGACCATGATGAGATCTATTAAGAGATTGACTAATGGCCGAGGAATGACAGAAAGAGTAAGACATTTCTTGGGACTAACTGTTCATAAGTGCGCTGAAGTCCATATTGTCCAGCTGACAATTTCTTCTTTTGAACAGCATGCTGAAATGGGATCAGCCAGGAATGTCATAGACTTCAAAGATTTGGAAACAGTACGGCTGTGGTTAAGTCTCCATTCCCCATTCGCAGAGAAAGAGAAAGAATTCAGTTCATTAGCAACTGGTAACGAAAGTAGTATAAACTGTGACCAGACTTGGGAAATCGGCCACAAACTCGAACTTGGATTGGACTTTAAATGAATCAAAAATAAACGAAGCAGTAGAATTGTATCTCTGGAATCGCTCTTTAACAGTGTCCAGATCAGAATGTCCTAATGAAACCTGCTGCAGTTTTTACTCATTTGCTTCCTATTGTACAACGAGAGAACGATATCCAGTCATACGTTTGAGTATAATCTCACAACAGTTCCAATGTCTCTGTTTGCTGGCTGTATGATGCGGAAACCGAACAAACTAACTCTCAGAAATCTGTTTCTGAAAATCTCAAAGAGAGCTGATTTACGAGCGAAGAAAATCCTTGATGGCTTGAGTGAAACGGCCGAATAGATACACGTTCATAGAAATGTGTGAGGCGTGTATAGAGTTTGTTTAAACAAACCATTGTAACTGCTGCACTTTCTTCGATGGGTACAAGAAAGGACCTTCTGCAAACGATCATGATTATCTGCGACAGTGCGCAAAGAGAAGATCAAGTGCTACAAAACAAAGTACAAAGCAGCAGAGAGGACACTCTGACAGATGATCACGAAGAAGTGTTTGTAAATAAAAAAGATGGAGAGGGGAAAATTGTGGAAAGTGCTGTTAATGGGTCATGTGTGAACATTTTGCAGATGATACCAACGTGGCTGTTCTTCTTCCTTACTTGGAACCCATGATGGCCGACATAACATTCACTTAGGAGAAAGCTGAAAATCATGGAGCATTGGAGATACGTGGCGGGATGTAGATCCTGCATCTAGAAAACATATTCTCTTCCTTCACGTATGGACCGGATGTGACCCATGGTCGGCAATCTACACAAAGAGGAATAAAAAGCCTGTTTAATAGACTCAAGTCTTCGGAAAAAATTGCCGATAAGTAGGTAGATTGCCGATGGGTAGTATTCATGATACCTATATTGCTACTCCTTACATCGCAGTAAAAAGAAATTCCTTGAAACGGCTGCTGGGGGTGACGTGTTACCTGAAAGGCTTCTTCCGATAGAGAGATCATCTCACTTCCACGGTCTATGCGTACAACTACAAATAGTGACCTGGAGGACCTTCGAAATGTTGGACATGGATCCGCTGGAATGGGGTTCTCAGTTGACAGATTTTAGATTGCAACTAGTCAAGAAGCAGAGGTGGCCCTTGAAGATCTTCTGCTGTTTATAAGATTCACATGTAAACTGTTCAAGGGGCAGCGTGGAACCAATACGTGCTCGTGCCAACGAAATGGGTTTACGTTTGTTCATTGATGTGGTGATTGGCGAGGGGAAACATGCCATTATGCAGAGGTATTGTCATTTACGCTTTTTTGTTCTTTACGAACAACTGCTTTTGGTTCACCTCTCAAGTATTTGGCTTTTTTCATAAAATCTCATCAAATTCAGTTTAATCTTTTAGCGTTGCTAGAAAATTTTTGTTTTGACTTCCGGTGAAACATAATTTAAAAATGTATTCCAACCAGAATTAACTTTGTAGTCCCGACCTCACTTTACAGCCCCTCTCTTTCCTCAATATTCCTCTTCTGTTTACATGTTGCATTCTTCTTCCCCAAAGTAATGAGTTGTGGATGGAAGAAGGCAAGGCTAAGCTAAAATATGAGGTTCAAGAATATCTGTGAGAGATATCAAATGATTTGCTTGAGCAACAAAATGATCACTATCTGATAATTACTTTTCCTTTTCCCACAGGAAATGGCATAGGACACAAGCGAGAAAGCGGTTGACGAGTAACAAAATATCTTTGAAATCCTGAATCAAGTGTAGACAGCAGCATAAGAAGACAATTTTCCTGTATGACAAGGTTTATATAGATTGCAAATTGACGTGTTATGTCATAATAGATGGTAAATTGACTGAATGGTTCTAAGTACTAGAAGGAGTGGGGCAAGGCTGTATCCTATCACCTACTTTATCCGGCATATTCCTTGAATTTTTTATCTTAGAAGTGAAATGAAAGAATTTAGATTGGCAGACGACTCATTGACAGCCTGTGTCAAATATGCAGATGACACCACACTTCTTTCCCGTATATTCGACAAACTTCAACTGGAAGTATCAGAATTGCAACAGGTGTGTAAAAAATGGGAATTAAGGATCAACAAATTTGTATTGGAAATGAGGCTGTCGATGACATTAATGAATTCACCTTTTTTAAGGTAGATATCACAAAAACTGAAAACGCGGCTATACAATGCTCTTGTATCTATTGCCTTCTATGCATGTGAAACATGGACACTGACAGAAAGATGCTGGAAAACTGCTTGTATTTGAAATAAAATGCCTGAGGGCTCTGATCGGCAAGACTAGGATAGACAGAATCCAAAATGCTACTATCCAGAAATTGACTGGCGTAGAGAAACCAATCACTGACACCATTCAAGAAAGAAGGTTGAAATGGTTCGGACATGTTTGCAACAAACCCACTGAATCACTAGTATACCAAGCAAACAAGAAAGATTCCCCCAAGAGACGTGTACGAAGGCGTCCAAAGGAAAGGTAGATAAATATGATCAGGCAAGACACCGGACTGTCACTTGCAACGGCTGAGCGAAATGCTGGAAACCGTCCTAAATGGCGGAGACATGTACATGGGAACGCAAGGGACCAAACCAAAGGCCTGAGCATTTAAGTCAAGCTACGTCAAGTCAAAATAAAAACTTGAAGCAATGTCTTACGAACCTTTGTTTTTAAAGCAATCATCATTTTTTACTAAATTGGTTACTTATGTCTATTTAGGCTTCTTATGGAGTTTAGATACTCTTATGTGAGTTGGTTGACTTTTCAAAGGTTATTTAATGCTTCGATTTAGGTAAGCCATTTTTACTGAGAAATTTTGAATTTTGATGACCTTCTGGACAAGCAGTAAGACGTTTTGGTATTTTTTGCCATTTTTGGCACTTCATTGGCAAATTTATTGCCCAGGTTTAGAAAACATATTTTAAACATGCCAGTAGGGTAGGTAACATGCCACACCCTCTACTTCCCTCCATCATCTCTATTTGATACTGACTTCGTTCCGTGCTTTACACAGTGATTTCTCACTCATGCGCGCGATCTCATGTTGCCTACTCTCCATGAATTCACAGTTCAATGGAATATAAATTACCCTTCACACGGTAAGTATTCGGTTAATGTTCGCTTAGTTCTGATGAGATTCCGAACGAGTGCAATATTGTTGTCTACCTTTCACGTTTCTGACTCTTCTTAAGATGAACCAACAAATATTTTTATTAATGTCATCTGTTGTGTATCGATGAAGTACATTTTATTTTATGTCCGACTTACCCTGAAGGCTGAACAAGCTGCCTCTTTTACTCGCCATTTGTGTAGACCACTGCTATTAGTTTAGTCATTAGTTGTGGTTTAGAAACAGACCCTAATTTCCATTTGGTCTACGAAAACTTACAACTAACGATTGAAAAATAGATCTGCTATTGCTTTTTTCGTCTGTGAGATATTGTGCAGTCTTGTAAAATATACTGCACATGTATCGACACATAGAAATGGTAGCGTATGACATTTGAAGGGACTTTATGAAGCTTTATATGTGCTTTGTCATATCGTAGTGTCAATGGCTCTTGTTTTCACTGTCTTAGTTGAATCTGAATTAAAAATCTTACAGGTTTTTAACGAGTAAAGTCAGAATAAAAAAGTTACTTATTTGCCATATATATTCCGATGTCTGTGTTGTAGTATGTTAAACAACATAGTTTGCATCTTCCAGCGCTACTGTAGTAACACAACAGTTTCTGAAGTAATGGTAGCAGGAAGATTCTTTTCATAACAGTTTAACCAATGAAAGCAGTTACTGGTGCAGTTCCGAATGTCTTCCAACCATTTATTTTATACTGTTTATGTTTCTTAACTGCATATTAGAATTAGACAAAATAAGGCTGTGACTGTTTCTTTTGATAACGTTATTGCACATCTACTTTACTCGTGATACGTAATCAATCTCACTCACCATGCAATATAATTCATTATTAAAATATGATAATGTAGATTGACAAGTATTGCTGACTATACATCATACAATTTTAGAAACAAAGAATGATAGTGGATAATGTAGGGGTAATAGTGCCTCCTACGTCCTTAGTCGAACGTTGACTAGAGAAAAATATGCCTATGCCGTAGACCGCTATGTGATTGCAAATGTAACATTGAATAAAGCCTTGCCATGGTGTCAACTGTACCTCTATAAAACATCATTACCTACGTACAACTATAATCATTACCTACGTACAGAGAGACAGGCCTGCACACAACTAAATAACTTACTAACAAGCTAAATGATATGATACATTAACGAAGCAATCGCACCGAGTGGTGCTTGCTATGAGTCCAATACAGTTAGTTCCTTCTGATCGGGTTCCGTTATGCTCGATGTTTCATCCTTGGGAGGAGTGAAATAAGCTGAGCTAAGTTGAGATCTCAGCGTCCTTGAAGCTATCGCTTCACTTCGATTACTTTCATCTTAATAAAACTCTGATGATAAAACTCATGACAAACTCTGTCCTTGACAACAGGGTTTCTTCTAACTTTCTGCGCCCTCGGGACTCATTAATTCAAAAGAGCCACGAGGTAGTCACAGGGAGCTAATGTTGTAAACAGAAGGAAATAGTTCCGGTCAGAACAGTGGATCCATACCCATCAATATGAGGGATAATACAAAACTGAAGATCTCGATACATAATTCAAAGCCATATAAGAGGAGCCCTGGAATGAACTTTATACTTGAATTGATGTTTGTCCATTGAAGGAGTAAAGTTTGTCTTTGGAGCTGACTATGACTGTTTAGATAATATGACAATACCTTGGCGCCTTTACATGTGGATCATCGCTGTGCTTATATTTTGAAATGAAAAAAAGTTAAACAAAAAAAATGGATATAATGGACTATGTTTTAAATATACTGACACTTTTCGATCAGTTTTAGGTAAAGTCTATCTGATCCTTGTATTTATGTGAGAATCAAAGACACACTAGTTATTGTTGCAGTTTCTAAATATTCTAACGCTTGTCAACTCAGTTGATACCATTGATGGTAGATGTTTATCATGTCTTGAGTCGTAGTCTTTTTCAGAGCTACTGTTCGAGAGATACTTCTCCCATCTTCAGGTATCAAACCTGTACTAGAGGTGGTGCCATGCTTATTTTGTGTCTGTTGTGTTTTCTTCGATATTGCTTGGAACCATTTGTGTGATAGATTATAAAATGTGTTGTTGATGTGGTTTTTGCATCTGACTTTAAAGAACGTTTAGATTCACCAATATATGTTGCTGGACAGTCTTTGGAATTTGTATACGATGTTGTTGGTTTCCTCTGAAGGGACTGGGTACTTGGACTTCAACAGTGTCTTGAGTAAGGTGAACGCGGTCGAAAATGAACATCGGATATTGTGTTGCTGAAAATTTCTTTCTGATAGTTTCACTTGTGCCTTTGATGTAAGAAAGATGTATGTGTTTTAGAGGTTCTGAATCTTGTTCTAGACCTCGTGATTTCTTTCTTCTTAAGGCTGCTTTGATGTCCTTTTTTGCTGTACACGTTGGATGAGAGGACGACGTTCAGGTGTTGTTCTTCTGTAAGTTGGTCGGCAGGGTCGTTTATTATCTCTCTTGCTCTCCCGAATAGGGTGGTGATGACACTGTTGCGGCCTGAGGTTGTATGGTGTGACGTGTTGTTGATGTATTCGTCGGTGTGCGTTGGTTTACTGTAGATCTGGACTGAAATGCTGCCATTTGTTTTTCTGATAAGAAGGACGTCTAGGAAAGATAGTTTATACTCTTCTTTTTTCCCGTGGTAAATTGTATGTTGGGGTGAAGGCTATTGATATGTTCAAGAAAACTGTGTAAATGTGACCTGACCACTGTAGACGAGAAACCTTCCATTTGGGAAAGATATGTTGACGATGTTTTTGCTGTCATTAAGAAGTCAGTAATCCGAAACTAGGTCGCTTCCATCTTTTACCCAAGGTTCACAAAAAGGTTACGGACGTTATAGGTTGGCCTGTAGTTTCGAAGTAGAGAGTAACCGTATAGCACTGCGCCACTTCAAAATCAGGAGTAAATCAGGAGTAAATTAGGAGTAAAGGTTTTTTTTGACTGCATAGCATAGCATAACATAGCAAAGCATAACTAGTGATTATATCTATGTTTGAGGTCACACATATTAGATGAGTAACAGGTATTAGTGAAACAGAACTACGACAACACCTGTATCCTACCATCCCTACAAACAGACCTAAACTTAAAGTAGGTGATTATGTAAGGATAAGCAAACTAAGACGTAAGTCTCAAAAAGGATAACAAACAAAAGGAACAAAGCATTAACTAGCGATGATATTTATGTTTGAGCTCACGCATATTAGATGAGTAACAGGTATTAGCGAAAGAGAACTGCGAGGACGTTAACGCCTTCCCTATAGTTGGGGGGGTATGTGTAAGTTTGGGCGCAAGAGTACTATGTGTATACGTTTTAAGAAACAAAAGGTAGAAAGTACATCAG
>JAAAKL020012858.1:0-12786 GCA_010016065.2 Carybdea cf. marsupialis auct. non (Linnaeus, 1758)
AAAGAAATAAAGAATGGCCCGAACCTGATCTCTTGACTTTGCATGAGACATGTACCATATCCATTCCTGTATACCTTGTTTGTAAGCGAGTACTGGAATTGTAATGGCAGAAAGAGAATAAATAAATTGAAGTTTAAAAAATTATTATTATTTCCAACATTGGACCATTAGTCAGCTGCAATAACCAACCAGGCACAATGTCTATTTTACAGTAGCTTTTCATCTCGACAAAATATATAAAATAATCTCACTAGCTTCTGACTAGTATCAGTGTTTCTCTAACATCCACAATTGACATTACCATGGAAGTAACTCTGTTGACTCCCAAGGGTGATGAAATCACAACAAAACGAAACTTTGTATGCAAAGCAAGTTGGCTGCAGGCACCTCAGTACAGCATTCACTTTCATTAACCAAAGATATTTATGTACATGAGATAAGCAATGACGATTATATTTGTTTGTTATGACAGTTATGTTTGCGGACAGCTAAGATGTAAGATTGGATGCAATTCTAGAAAGGATTTTTCAAAAAAGAAAAGGCCAAGTATTTTTGCTACGCACTGAATTATATTAGGTAAGGTTCAAACTTTTCTGACAATTTTTGTTATTATTTCAGGTCTCTGGAGGCTCGTCTTCTTATCATCTCGTTCTTACCTAATAGTATCAATTGGGCAATTGATCTACTTATTTACTCAAAAACAATTTGATCACATGGGTTGTCTAAGAGCACAAAAAACAGGATGGATACATGTTTAACGTTGCAACTGCTGTTACTAAACGAAAGTGCCTATTCATAGTACCCCGACTATCTTTGTCCCTTCTTCCGGTTCTGACTTGTTACTGAAGGAAGTGCGCCATTCTCAGCTCTGTATATCTTTTCTCTCAGTTAGGAGATGCGAATTGGTGGACTTGGGTTTAATCCTCTATAGAACAGAGTCTATCTTGGGGTTTGCAGGAACCACATTATCACTGGCTGGCTTACTTTTGAGCGGAGTCCATCTGGCGATTCAGAAATGGAATCAGGTCTGTTTTACTTTTCATGTTTACCGCTCTCTTCGTGTATGGAAATCCTGGTATATTTCTAAACCTCCTTTTCTATTATTCATTGTGCTTCACCGACTAAGTAGTACTCATCTTTTCAACCGTCAAGGAATTAAAAAATGGGAGATAATGTCACTTGTTTTTCGACCAAATGGACTTCATCGTAATGACCTTCTTCAACAACTTAACGTCGAAGATGCATCTACAGCATATATGTAATAAGTATTTCGTATCATCGTATAATATCCCGTAAATTAATTTATTGGTTTTCTCTCTTAGAATGTCAACCAAGAGGAAACGTGTCGCCAAGGTCCTTGCATCGTTTCGTTTCATTTTGCCAGGGGTGAAGAAGCCAATATCGGATACGAAATCAGTCAGTTTTGATTTACCGAATTACCCGGAAACTATGCATTACCTTCTAGTTGTATTGTTTCGGTAGTATTGGTTATTATATTAAGCAATTTCAATACATCAAATTAAATGAACTATCGAATAATTTTTTCACATGTAGATATTTAATCTAATTACGTTGCTTGATTTAAAACAATTAGGAGGATTAACAATTTGATTCTCAACAGCATCAACAAATTTGAAAACCCAGTAAGATGCCTAGCCTATGTGCGAAAAACTCAAAATTAATAAGGCAGAACATTCCTAACGATTGCATTTCAGATAACAATGTTACCAAACATGCATCACTGAATAAAGAGCAGAGAGCCCTCTGTCTATAAAGTTTTAGCCAATATTATCAATAGGAGAGTATCTAGTCTAATTCAACAGGACATTATGAGAATTAGCTGCTATTCAGCAGTTCCTAGATTGTTTTTGTCATAGTTTTATTGAAATAGGCTTACTATCGGCCAAAGAAAT
Source organism: Carybdea cf. marsupialis auct. non (Linnaeus, 1758) (assembly GCA_010016065.2). Classification (NCBI taxonomy): domain Eukaryota; kingdom Metazoa; phylum Cnidaria; class Cubozoa; order Carybdeida; family Carybdeidae; genus Carybdea; species Carybdea cf. marsupialis auct. non (Linnaeus, 1758). Next base: position 1,914 of record JAAAKL020012858.1, read on the forward strand.
CTCAAAAGTCGATTATTATTCAAAATGGACGTGTTTTACCTGCCACAGAGATGTTTAAAAGCATGTTTGAATAATACCTCACGTTTTGGCCAAATGGCTTTTAAGATCAATCAACCCACGCTTATTAGATGACAAAGTATTTATAGACGTAATCCAATCGTAGGGGCGATAATTCATCATCTTTCTTTACTAAGTGATCATTCATGTAAAGTAAACTTTGTTATAACTTGCAAGAAACAATATTTGGGTAGAGTACACAACAATGTTACAAACCTCGTATTCCTATAAATCTTTCACGAAAATGTTTTAACTTGACTGCAGATGATAGCTGAGACTAGTGTCTGGCGTGTCTGGTGTTTTGAGCCACAAACAACTCTAAACTGAATCAATATGGCAAAGCTGTTGATAGTTCATTACGCAAACCCATCTAGATTTGTTTTCCTGAGTCAGCGCATGGAGAGGCCTACTGGGGTAAGCCGACGGATACTGGGAATACGCTGTATTATATAGGCGGCTGTTTTGTACGCAGTAGCAGTAGGAGTCTGCATTTAATTTTCTGCTTAATCTAGCAAGCAGAAGGTAAGACATAGCAATCATAATAGTGCGCGTATCCATTGTTGAGCAGCATGTGACCATATTCAAAATTATAAATGGCCGGATGGCCACCTTTGTTAAGCCGAATCTCCACCAGGTGGAAAATGTTGGTGCGGTCGACATTTTCCGCTGCTCCACATGCGCAGTAGTAATTATTACGAAATATCTAGCGATGTCGCCGCTACATTTTGCGAGCAGAGATGAGTATAAATTAGTTCTACTTTTCACCGCTCACAACATTCCGCTTCAACGCCCACCAATAGAAATGCGTCATCTCTGCCTAGTAAAGCTAGCGGGCAAAGCAACGTGGCTGTTAAGTACTGAATGTTTGAAGCCTGAAAAATACGTTCATAATGTTAACAGAAATGACTTCCAAAAGCTAGCAAAAACAATTAGTTCCCCATGAAATTTTTGGTTTCACACGGAGGCTTCCGTTTGTGAATTTTCCATTTTGTTTATGCTCCTGTTGAAGGTGCGAATACTACATCGCTGCTCCTATTGGAGATTGAATTACAATTCCGCTCCGGAAAATGTCTAGGAACAAATTTTTTCCCGCCGCGATAATTTGCGCCTAGTGGAGATTGGCCTTTACTGCGGAAGAGTGGTTCGCATTACAAGTGCCGTTATTACACATTTACTAATTCTGGTAAGTAGAGATTGGGGTCATGAGAAGGGGGAACGCCATTTTCAATTTCTAAGCAATGTAAAAATGCATCCAAAACTTATGGAAAATGGTGGCCCATCTTATTGTTTACACTATCAGGCACTCATGAAACCCCTCCCTCGCTTACTAGGTTCACATCTTCCTCTTAATTCTTGTAGCACTACTTGCCATTTCCCGTGGCCTTCTAGTTTGTTATTGAGTAATAAATAAATTCCTTGAAAGCAATGTTCAATTGATTGTAATAATTATCTCCCTCAACCAGGCTCTCGAATAGCGATGCTCAAAATAGATTTAAACAAGCATTTTCGATGTAACTTACAAATGTTTTAAACCGTTGTTTCAAACGCTGTGATGCGACGATACACCTGTCACTAAGGGCAACCGTTATACAAAACACAACCAACCTGAAAGCTTAAAATAGATTAACAACAGAAATCGTCGTGAGAAGCGTATATTTGTATGCAAAACTACTTGCGCAAACACTAGGCTTCAAAACTACTCGTTCCTGACCTCAGCAAAAGTATTAAAATGTCATTCTCGCCCGGCTCCTACTAGGGAGATTAACAACCAATCCGGAGACAGTGTGACTTCAATAACGGGAGAGGTACTACTGGTATTTCCTCTGCTAGACAGTTACAAGCAAAATGTATGAAACAGCAAACTCCATTATACTCCATGAATGGTTTATCTAGCAAGACATAAATCGTAAACAATTTTTGAAGAATTTTCTGATAATGCGTGCATTATCGAATTCAATTTCGTGTTGCTTTGAGGAGACTTCTTATCCGATATTCAAATCTCACATGCAGTGCAGGATGTTTCGGAAAGATTCACAGTGTTCTTTGTAACATCACTGATAGCAACATTCAAAGCATGTCCATAACGATGTGTATATGGACATTTTTAGCAATACCTGACGGCACTAACCGCCTGCACTACCCAACTGAAGGCCCATTCTAAGTAGGCCGTCTTCATGATCAAAAGAACTTGCTCAGAAATGCAACTTCGTAAACTAATAAAGTCTTTTTGTGGATGTAGACTTTCATCAACCCATCTGACGCAATTTATCAATTGTTTGATAAAAATTTGTTTCATCTATTAAAAGCGAATAAATGACCGCTGACTGTATGCTTTTCGCAATATTACGTAGAATCTGCTATGCCACGGCCTCGAGCACTTCCTTTTGTATTTTGGGTGGGTAGAAGCGCAACAACAAGCTCTTTATCGTCTTCCATACCAAGTTTCTGTCCTTGATAAAATACTTTCGAAAACGAGATATCCCGTTCATTCAATATACATTTCACCACCAGCACGATAGTTCACGACAGTCAACAAAACTTCAAAAGACGCAGACGCATCTATCCTTTCCGCCTTTTGTATTGGTGTCTAAATGTTCCTCCTCATAATATCGCAATTTTCCAAGAATGGTCATTACTGAAGAAATACTGAGAATATTGACAGCCGGTGCTTCCGTATACTTCCTACAGTTGTAACAGAACATATTTCAAAATCGCATGTTCAATGATAACTATACGGTTTCTAGAACAGATACCAAAATGTGAGAATCTCGCTTTTTTCCATGGTTTATCTCTGATTCGCCTGATAGGCAATTTTCACGACAATAAGTCTAGTTTTTACAGTCTTTTTCCAATAGAAAAGAGCCCCAAGGTAAAAGGTCGTGGGCATATTTGCATTTTCACAAGGCACATAATATGCTTTAAACAACGTGTGTGTTTCTCTTATTATGTGTCTGTAAAACTAGTGAATCAAATTCATGTCCCCTCTTTATCAAGCAAAGCGCTAAAGTAACACAGATGTTGTACCTACAGGCATGAAACACGCCTGCTCTTAGCATTTTTATTGACTTACAAACAGTGTCAATATTACTCTGCTGAATGTTTTACAAATACTACAACCACAACCATGCCAATGCGTCACATATCAAACTTTCTTGCTATTTACACCAAAATAATTTATACGTCATTTCACCATGACAACGCTACTACGTGAAAAAAAGAGTCTGGTTTAAAAAATCATGACATGTTACTTCTTTCGTAAAATAACAAATAAGCGATAGATGACAAAACATCATCCAAAGAGGCCTTTCGCACAACAGTATCTGAAGTGTAGATCCAATCTGTCTTGCTTTTCTTTATGTTTCGTCTATAAGTGATGAAATGGCCATCCAACACCTCACCATGATGGACTACCAACGCACTCAATGTATACGTTCCTTTAGACTTTGTGCATCTGAAAGTAAAATGTATGAAATTAGCCTGAAGTAAAAGTCGTCAGCATAAGACACCTGGTATAGAAGTCTGGGGGGAAGTAGAAATTTAAAATTGTTAACGAATATGGATATATCCCGACTCATCAATTCTAATCTCAAGACATCAGGAGTGTCTTAATGAGATCTGGAGGCCATATGTATAAAACAGCCTGCCTCTTAGTCTAACCCTAAATCAAGCTCGCGCTATACGATATACATAGAAGCTTACATGGATCAATCTAACTTGACTTACCTATGTTAAGGATGCAAACTCTATAATTTTACCTGGACTGATAGATATCAGTCTATCTCGACATAGCACAATCACAGATAATTCCTAATGAGTTGCCCCATGTCCGAATTCATGGAGTTGTACGATACAGGGGAAAGCTGAACGAATTTTAAACAATTTTTGATCCACAAGCGGACTAAATAAACAGTAGCTTATGACACATTTCGCAGCAAGATAAAGGTAGGCCTAACTGAAACAATTCTTGGCTGAATATTTGCCATTGAGACTATTTGTATGCTGATGATTGACGTTTGCATACTTATGTGTGTATTTTACTTTTGGTTCTTGATGTAAATTATAGACGTCAATGCAAAGAGAGGAACTAGGAAATATTTCCAATGCCTTTTACATTTATCGTTACCTAAGAATGGCGTTGTAAGCGGAACTTCGTCGATCTTTTTATGTGTTTCTGTTGGAAACTTTTGGCAAGTGTTTACGTAAAACTACCTGTTACAATACTTGTTTCAGAGCCATTTAAAATTTAATTGTCTTTAAGGATCTGCGTACACTCGAGACCAGAAATCATTCACAAAATCAAGCGCTTCTGAAAGAGTGTGAACTTACACAGATGTGTATATCTTAAACAGACATTTGGTGTTATCTCTATTCTTGGCAGTTATGTTATCGGTTACCAGACATGTTTGCGCCACGTTGATTAACGCTCACATTAACTGATGAAAATGACGCATTTCTCTTCAAATATTCGAATGGAACAAGCCCTACGTCACCCATCGTCTATTTAATTCGCTCTAAAATACTTTGTCATTCTATTTGTTATTGGAAGCCTGGGAACAGGACGTTCCCTCACACCCCCGTGAGTTATTATCTACTTCCTCTCTGTCTATGTAGATTGATGTAGAAGTAGACATAGCACAAGGGTGATTATACATATAGACTATAGCTTGATCTACTTTTAGATCGATCTACCATAGACATAGTACATCGCTAGCTCGTGCTAGGTCTACCTCTATACATCACGCTGACAGCATGCCCTTGTTTTCTTGAGATTTCTTGCAAATATTTCAGTGCTCCCACGCTCCCGCCTTGCAAATTGCTACGTGTCATAACGCTTAATCCTGCAAAACGCCTGCGTATCTACCTTCGACGATGCTCGTTGACCATCCATATGTTGGCCCTTTCAAGCTTGCCTCTCATAAGCAAGTCTTTAATTGCAGGCGCAAGCGTAGCATAATGTAGAGAGTCGTGTTGGTGGTCCTATGTAATATGTAATAGTGGGGGCGGGCTAAGGATAGTTTTGGGTACAACCAACCGGAGATGGGGTCACGCAATCTGTAAAACACACAAGAAATTAGTGTTACGCAAAGGCGAAGTTAAGGATCATGCAGGTCGTAGCCGTGACAACTTCAAAAATTAATTTGAGAAAAAGACTGACCAAAAGATTAAGGAAACATCAATTTGTAATCATGAAACTCTGAAAAGCGCTAACACGTTAGCAAAAACACTATCATAAATTCCAAACCCCGTATTTTGCTGACTGAATTTGTTAGCAACAGTAAACTCAGTTGTCTTGTATCAGTGATTTTGATTCCTAGATTTGTGGTGTTCATGTTTTCTGCCACGACAATAACGAAGGTCAACGTAATAATGCGCATGCGTATTGGCATCTGAAAAAGCTTCTACTTGGGGAGACGAGCTTTGGCACGGGTTTGTAGACTTTAGATCTGATAGTCAGGTTTAACAAATACTCAGGGAACGATCCCGTGTCCTCATCGCTTCAAAAATCTTTCACATCACGACGATTTGAGGAACAAAACTCGATTTTAAAAGATCTACAAACTCCAGAATTACAACTTAGGACAAGGTCTCGAACGTTTCGGAGCTCGTGGTATAAGAAAAAAAATTGGTTAAACTTTAATGGAAGTCTAATTTTAAAGCCAGTAGTATCCCCCGCATAGACAGAGATTGAACACACAATCACAAGAACATGAACTATATCATGTATGTCTCCCGAATTCATGAATACTCCTCTGGTTACCCTCAGGCATATCAATTGTGGAAGGTCTTTGGTTATGTTTCAAAACATATAGACTATATGATGTCTGTGACAAGAAGACGGGAAACCGAACTACATACCAAAGAAGTAACGAAGAACCGTCAAATGCTAAGGACGCTTACAGAAGCTTACTATATTTAAGTAAAAGGCAGAAGTTTCCATTTCGAGAACATGATGAGGGCCAGAACAGTTAACATGGAGTTAACTACAGAGGACTACTTAAACATTTAACAAATTCGACAGTGTATTTAAACTCCATCTTTACAGAAACTTAGAAATGGGGCGCAGGAGACGCACAGGGTTATCTTGACAATATCAGTGGAGACACAATAGATGAAGATATTTGAGAGTCTTCCTCTTGAGCATTCAAGTAAATGAAACGACAGATTTTTCAAGAAAGCTCAATTAAGTGTCATGGTGCGCCTTGACAAAGCTGCCAATATCGTGGATATCAGCCGTTTGTGACATAATTAAACAAAGTTTAAAAGGTTATGGAGTTTCTTAAAGTGGAAGCTGATAATTCAGACCTACGTTCAAAGCATCTGTTATGGCTGGTCAAGCAAATGTCGTGTAAGCAATTTTGAGGAAGAGTTCTCCATTCGCTTGTTTATTTCCTTCTTCCCTTAGTCGGGTTCGCCTACCCAAATATTAAGGGATTTGACTCTGTGAATCGTCGTTTCACAACTTTTCTGTATTCTTACACCTCCTTTTTTTAAACTGAAGTGCATGCTTTTCAATTCAGTTTCAAGTTGTACTATTGAATGCCTGGGTCAAAGGGGGCGCCTAAAATTTGGACAAGGCAAAAATTAGTGAATGTTGGTAATAATATGCTACAGAGGGTCCAATAAAATCCAAAATTATCTGAGTGTTTACCCCTCCTGTATTAGGCAGGTCTTTAAATACCCTCCTAAGACACACTTTAAGCACGATCTGTCTCGATTCCCTACTGGTGGCATAAGATGTCAAACATTTTCATATTCAGTTAGTACTTCTGCGTGCTAATGACTATGTGAGATGGAGTTGAAGAAAAACGTTCAAAAGCTATTGCGCATAGTTACTGTTTCTTAAGTAATTCTATCAGCAATAAAGTACGCAAAAATTGTATGAAAAATGTCAGCTGTCAGAAACATGTTAAGAAACACTAATAAGCCTTAATCTTATTATACAAAATTTACCTTAAAAACTCAAATGCCAATCCTTACCAAAAGACAACAAGTGACTTTAATTCAAAATGGCCCATTAAGCTAAAATTCTTATCAGCAATAGCATAAGTTAAATGCTTGTCTATTGAATGCTTCCTTTCCGGCATAAATAAATATAGTTGGCTCAAGAACTCAGATAGTTGGTAATGTTGAGAATGGAAGAAAACTGCTGTGATGTTATCCGGGTACCCATCACTTAGTCCCATGCACAGAATGTGATGTATCCTTATGGATACATAACATCAAAAGTCATGTCAAACACCACTAAGAAATAGGTGAAGCACCCAATCTCATAACAGAGTAAAGAAGAACACTACAAAATGGAATAAAATAGGGCAACCAGGTCAACTGATAATATATTTTAATGTTTTATGCATTTTAAACTTTCACATTTCTTTTTATTACCTTCCTTCCTATAGTCTACCAATATGGTGTTGCAACGCTCATCTATGAAGACCCTCCAGTATTCCTTACAACTTGTCTTTGTAGCTTATACTGTAATGCTAACATTTCAAGTTGGTTATTGTAAACACAGGTGTATAAAGGTAACGTTTACAGTTCTCGAGAATTTTGGGAAGGTATCAGAATGCCAGGTATTTGCCAGGGACAATCCCGTTTAAGTTATTCAACAGCATTAAAACAGTAAAGCTGGTGCTTATCGCCCTCTCAATACTTTTTACTAAGTGAGGCCATCGGCGAGTATTTCAAGGCCATTTAATGTAAATACCATCAACTAAAACTAAAAAACAAGAATAGAAATTGCGTTATTTTGTTCCAGTATCCTCCTATAAGAAATTTTACTGTGTTCTGTTGTGTGGAACCATACATTTGACACGCTGTCACAGCTACCACATTTGTGGTCTAAACTGGAAAAGCACTTTTATTATTGTATATATGTTAATCAACGAATCGTAACATTTCTTGGATGTAACCCCCTATCCCACTATAAAATCCTCCACATTTTACATGCTGTATCGCATGAATATCGCAAAATATAAAACTGAGCAGAAGTCCCACTGAAAGGTACAAGATTGCATTAAGCAATAAAATGGACCGAAGATTTCATAAAAAAGATGCGTCGTGGCCTAACCAACAAGGTCCATCTGGAACGCAACTTATATCCTGTCTAAGCGGATTTACTAGCACCTATAAGACAGCAGGTTACACTTGGCACGTTATGGCGGGAGAGAGGGGCGACGACTGATTATTACCAGCCAAATAAGGCGTTGCCATTGTTTCATTCTATTAGACATGAATTTTAAAATAGCTGTTAATTCCAAATAAGTATCTCAATACTTCTATTGAAATCGCTTTGTCTTCTTTACCAGTGAACGAAAGCAAAACTCTATGTATAACCAAGCCAATTCCACTTCGTCAGGATATAATCCAGGGAAAGGGAATGATGACTCTCCGTTTCTTGCTAAGAATCCGTTACTACTACACGGACCAGTACAAAAAGATTCGCAAGTTAAGGTTCGCAAATAATCTAATAACAATACGCAGCCTGACGACCTTACGATTCACTTCAAACTATTACACATTGGAAAAATGAAATTCTATCGTATTGTACGGTGAACCTTCTAAAACAATTCCTACCTAAAAGTGCTTGCGTCTGGCTTACAAACGATGGCTTGTTACAGTTTTAACTACAGTTAGTTTGATTGTATATCTGCAAATCATTATTAAATTACTACCATAAATAACTATTTTGCCAAGAACCAGCTTGCCCAGAAAAAGTTAGGGAAAACTACATGCGGGAAGTACTTTTTGTCATCAAAATTGAGGCTGTATGTCCCATATTACTTTTCAACCTATGTTTCAACTATCGAAATAGCGAGAAAAAGAAATGGGGGATAAACTCATTTCTACTGTATACGAGGGTGCCATATGCTTTATATCGAATAATCAAAGTCCATATTTCTGTCACTAAGATGCAACACAACAAGGATTGTTAGACGTACCTTCCCGTTGAGGAAATGATGTTTGCTCCTCCCGAATCCATTTTTACAACAGGCACTGTTTTATAAGACGGCGACTCTGTCACATTACATTTTTTCCGTGTGCATAAAGAACTGCTATACAGAAATGGCGACAAACTTAATATCTCAGGAAATCTGACGTATGTCGGATTTTTGTAAGAAGTCCCAGAATTTTTGTAGTAGGTCCTCTGTATTTGTATGCAGAGACATTTAGGAACCTGCAGAGGAAATAAAAGCAAGAGAAGTATACAACCCAATCGTTTTTGTAGTTGCAATTCTAGGTCTTTGTACCAAGCCAAAATTTGTAACATCGTCAAGGGAAGGATTAAAAATTGAAAATAAAACGTTCATTTATGGTAAATTGGAGCAACTACTAAACAATTTACTTCTCTCTACACTTCGAGACCATCACCACAACACAGCAATACAACAGTCACGATACACATGCAAAAAATACAACAAAATAGTGGTTTGCCTAGTAAAATAAACATTGGCACAAAGAAAGAATTAATTTCCAATCCTATCTTAAAGACTAAATCTAGGATCCTATTCTAAAGGCGTCCATATTCAATTAATAGTGACGATGTCGATTAACAGCCTTGCACCATCTCCTTTATATCGACGTCACGATTACAAATGCCGCAGTGAGAGTAGAGAACTTCCCACTTCGGCGTCGCAGTGTTGAGGGAGCAATCAAAAGAACACTACGATGGCATGAGGATATTCAGTGCATGCATGCCACATAACCACCACTTGCAACAACTGAGAATCGTACCTTAGCTAAAGTAAGTTGTTTGGAAAAGGACGACCGCTTTACTTGACAGCCTGGACAAGAGACGTCTTCAACTTGTTCATTTCGAATGAAATCACGCAAGCAAGATTCCAGTGTAGTACCAGCCTGAAAATATAGTGGATTTCATTGAAAATGATACTTTCGATGTATAAAATGGAAAAGAAACGAATAATATAATGTTCTACCCTTTCTCTCGCAGACTATCAATGAACTTGAAAGTCTTTAATAAGATAGGAGAAGTTATGCTTGAGTTCTTGTCAAAGGACACCAGCTTGGAATACGCTCATAAGACGTTTCTAATGCAATTTCCACACAATAGATATATGTACATTGCAACATACAGATTACACTTGGAATAAACTCATAACACGGTTCTAATGCAATTTTCAGACTATACATGTAAGTACATTGCAACATACAGATTACACTTGGAATACGCTCATAAGACACATCCGGGAAGTCTGGGAAACCCTTTTTACCCACGTTTGGCCTCTGAGGCTGCCCCTGGTTCAGGAGAGTGTCTATAAAAAGGTTCACAATGATCGGCAAAGCAGTGTGACCGCCTATTCCGTTTACATACACACACATTCTTCTCCAAATGTAATTGACATTGTGCCACAACTGCATTCTTTCACGACAATGAAAGTTATGATGGACTGATTGTATGAAGATTGTCTTTCAGGTCTACAGTTGGATGATCGCTATGAACCTACATTTGCAAATCGATTGAAATTGCAATTGTTATACTAAGTCTGGTTTACTGTGACATGCGCAAGCGTATATTGAACACTGGCCCCAGTACTATCAGGGAACTCAAACTCCAGGCCAGTTATTGTACCCGTTATTACCCACATTAGTTTAAAGGTAAAATGGAGCAAAGGTGCTTTTTGGGAATATGGTTACTACACTGACATGTATCATTGCTGCAATTTTAATATATAGCTAAACTGTTTCTAAATGACACAATAGCCATTTAGTGAATAGTCAATTGTCATTTAGAACGGCCAAATCACTCAAAGAACGCCTAGTGCGAGCCAGAATTAGAGATGTTAATTTGGGTGAAAAT
>JAAAKL020012859.1:0-12786 GCA_010016065.2 Carybdea cf. marsupialis auct. non (Linnaeus, 1758)
TGAGGTCACTGGTTCATTTGCCTTTGTTTCTGTATACTTACAATCCTGGACAAATAGAAGTTAAACGTTTACTAAATGTCGGTGAAAATGGAACAAATCACGCAAGACACTTGCCACATGAGAGGGGTGTCCGTTTCTGGTATTATTTGTTTTCTAGACCTCTCCGCTTAGCAGTAGGGAGGTCTGACATGTAAGTGCCCAAAATGCTCGTTTTTAAACTTAACAATATTTTGAAACGGGATTAGGGAAACTTGCATATTCCAAAGTTGTAGGTTTCTCAACTTCGGCCATCTGATTGGTTACCGTGATCCTTTTAAATGTACTTTCGTTGACCATTTAAAAAATTTTGTTTATTATAGTAGTTATTTGTATAAGTGTATACCATATACCTTGTTTCCATGCTATCCCAGTTGTTTGTTGCTTTTGAATACTTATAGTCGTAGATGAACGAACATATTCGATGTGATTTGCTATCGAAGTTACGTAAGTTTATCAACACATTACACAAGTAATTCTACTCTGAGAATAGATCTCCTTCCAAAATCAAGGAATTACTGTCATTGACGCAGCCAGCATCTGTTAAGCGATGGCTATCCCTTATAGTCATCAAGGTTAAGCAGTGACCTTTAACATTGGCTGTTGATATGATTGTCTTGCTCTTTTTTCATAGGTTATTTTTTGTAATCGAGTTTATTAATGGAGGTGATCTCATGTTTCATATGCAAAAGATGAGAAGGCTTGAAGAAGCGCACGCAAGGTAGGCTATTCTACTCTTACCTTTCACATTTGTTCATCGTTCATCTGTTGTTTTTTTTTTGCAACTTCTTGATTCGTTGGACCACGTTTGAAGCACTGGGGTGTGTTCGGGGTAGTGGTGAGGGATAACTTGTCATTTTCTTCTATTGCAACTATAAAGATTTAGATGGCTCGACTTCGACAACATATCAAGCTTTTTTGATGTTTGGATGCGATAATTGCAAGCATTTTACCCCTCATTTCGCAAGGCAGTTTTCTGTATATATCTAGGGGGAGGACCCTTGACCCTAGCTCGAACGAAAGTAGACCACGATTTGTTTTTCGTAGTGGTTATTCATGTAGTATTCTGATTAGTTCGTTGAATGGTTTCTTTAACAGCACTACCTTAACGTACATTGATATTAGAAGCTTCAAGTTCACTAACAGATAAACAAAATTATGACTCTATGTCCACATTATTAGTCTAAGTTCGCTGCCTTGAATTTGATCAGTAACAGTTTTGAACCCAATTATATTGTGCTGGAGAAGATTTGTATTCCGAGTTGATGTTGTTGCCATTAACGTTTCCCCGTCACATTGATACGTCATACTAAGGGTGAAACATTTCGTTAAACCAAAGACCCAATTCCTGTGGTTGACAGAATTTTAGCGGTTAAAGACTAGAAACAGAGAGAAGTTCACCGTGGAGTTTTAGCTAGTTTTTTGTCTCATGTTGAGTTACTGACTATGGTGCAAGTTTCCCCGTGTAGTTATTCCAATAGAAGAAAACCCCGAAAGGAAGACATTAATATCGATTTCCCTTATGTTGTCTAGATTCTACGCCGCAGAAATATCTTGTGCATTAAACTACTTGCACGAGAAAGGTAACTATGAAGAATTTTTATTATTAGTTTCTTCATGTATGCGCACAGGTGGTTTTACTGATGGTGGTTTTCCTAGGGAAACTAACCCCAAACACGTGTGGCTTTCTTGGCCATAGAACGAGAATGATAATAGACAAACAGGGAGTACAAGGCGGGGCACTGCAATCCAGCTGAGTAAGTCGGAATACGAATTGCAAAAAGCTAATTACGGTCACTTTATTGTATCATAATAACTCGTTATCAGTTGGTTGCTCAGATTTAGTAGGTTACTTTTTATCCGCGACCAATTGTCAATAGGTGGAGGTAGCCACGTTTTGGTCCTTCTGCTGCCCTGTGATACCCCCCAAACATAGCTGACTTGCATAAAGTGGATTTGAATATGAAATAGAATCGTTCCCTTCGTTTTCTGCAGGGTGCGCATTTGCTTTGATGCGTAATTAGCCTAAACGAAAATGTGATTTGAACTGCCATTTGCTTCTTATCGTTAACATCAAGCTGTTGTCGTATTATTTATCATCATCATTATTATGCTCTCACCGCCATCTTTATCCTAATTATCATTCATCAACGACGCGGTTTGGCTCAGATAATGTAAAAGTCGTCGTGATCATCATGATGACCATCATAATCATCATAATCATCATCATCATCATCATCATCATCATCAATCATCATCCATCATCATCATCATCATCATCATCATCATCATTACCATTATCATTATTATCGTCATTATCGTCGTCATTATCATTATTATCCTCATCGTTATCATCATCATTATCATTATTATCCTCATCATTATCGTCGTCATTATCATTATTATCATCATCATTATTATCATCATCATTATCATCATTATCATCATCATCATTATCACTATTATCACTATTATTATTATTATTATCGTCGTCATTATCGGCGTCATCATCATCATCATCATCGGCGTCATCGGCGTCATCATCAGCTTAACTGTCATCACACACTTTGACGTTGCCGTTGCCGTTGCCGTTGCCGTTGCCGTTGCCGTTGCTGTTGCCATCACTATCGTGTTGATTCAGTAATACCAGCAGTACAATATAGCCTGTTAGATCATTGGAGACTGCAATGTATATTTTACTGCAATGCTATTCTTATTGCATTTTAGGAATTATATATCGTGATTTGAAGCTTGATAACGTTTTACTTGATTCCGATGGTCATACGAAGCTAACAGATTATGGAATGTGTAAGGTAAGACATATCATAAATTAACTGCCAGATAGGTTCCTTACCAATATTGAAAGGGATGCTAAATAGCAGACCTGCAACTTTCGATTACTCTTGCGCAACAGAATAGAAGAGATAAAAGTGAACTGTTCTGGCGGGTTCTAGGTCGTAAGTCTTTATGACTGGATTACTATATCGTCATCTTCTCAGTCATCCTTGCCCTACATAAGTTCTAGGTTACTTGCACCTTCTATGCCCGAACAAGGTTCCTTTTCAGCGTCACGTGAACATTTTGACAGCAAGTCTTGACATTTTTGGAAGAAAGAGGTCTGTCCTCTCGTTTGATCTGAGGCAAAAATGTAATCCAATTGAGTGCCCCTGGAGTCAAGGTCTATTATTATTGTTCAAGGGGAGCCTATTAAAAGCAGGTGCCCAGTCTACTATTCACGGAATATAGCCAGGATTTGGCAACCGGCTTTTTTTTTATTTTCTAAATTTTACCAATGTGCTTCACGAATCACTCCATTTGATAGCGATCGTGGAGAGTAGCGAAAAAGCCAAACTATTCTTGTTTGTTTGCCGTTGGAAGTTGTTGCCTCGGAGACTGATAGTATGCCAGGAATTAGTGTCAATTATCCTTTCCATTGATGCACAGAAAGGATTCACGGTTCTTCAAACAATACTGATCAATCAATGTATTTACTTACTTGTCACGTGCTCAGCAAACTCAACAACTTATGCTTAATTGGCAGCACGTCAATTTTCAGCTGTTGCGCAATGAAGATCTGGCCAGTGTTTTTGTGATCATGTATGTTAGTATTACTTGCTTTTGCTATGCTGACAAACTCAGCTTCTTAAATCTTTCCTTCCTCATTTGGGTTTTTAATTATTAGGAAGGATTGTTACCGGGAGATAAGACGAGCACCTTTTGTGGAACTCCAAACTACATTGCACCGGAGATACTGCGAGGTGAAGACTACGGTAAGTGGATGCAAGACTTTTCTTTCCTTGTGCTGCATCGCTATCATAGCTCAGTATCGTCATTGTGCAAATCTTAGAGAAAGTACCCCATGACTGGTCATTTTCAGACAGTATACAAACTTGTTTTTTTTGATAGTATGCTCCACATGACGTGATGTACATCCATTAATCACAATCGACACGTAACTGAGTTATTATCTACAGTGTATTATATTTATCGAAAGCATACTGTCATTTATCAATAAATCCCACTAACAGGAAACATAACGTCAGTAACATAACAAAATCTTAAGAAGTGTGTGTCCGGTTAATACTTGACAAGACCTTTTCATCTCTTTTCGATGCCGCGGAGCAATCTTTTGTCGACAAGTAGACAACTTTCGCAATATCGCCCTTTAAAGTAAAATTATGGTATACATTGTGGTATACAGTACCTTTTTACTGTCTAGTTTGCGCACCTTTTTCATCCAGTGCAGCATTTATAACAGATCCTTTTATATATATTTACACGATCCGCCAATAAATAAGAAAATAACACAGAACAAAATGTCATTGTACTTTACACTGTGTGGCGGAGATAACCCACAGAGAATTTAATTCCAGTAACGGAATCCCAATAGCTGCGTTTACACCAAGGCGTAAAATAGTTTTGAATACGGTTCAGACTGAGCAAGATTTTTCATAACCGTTTTCAAAACGGTTTCAGCCAAGACGGTTAAGGAGTAGGTTTCAAACCGTTTTAAGACAGAGAACCGATTTTGCATCAATTATAACTTGGACAGTGAGGCCTTCAGTTCAAGACGTTTCCCAGAAATTCAGGAATGCCATGAATACTTGCCTTTTACGTCATTGCGCAGAGGAGGTTAATAAATCGCACAGCGGAGGCAAATAAATTCCACTACTTCCCCCTAGAATCAGAAATAAAACTTCGGCAATTCTTTCTATCCAAATCATTCACGTAGGAAACTAAGCTTAAAGATCCGTGATACAATTCTATTTGGAAAAATGATAAAGAGTAGTGAACGTGGCACGATCTGGACACATACAGAAGTCTGACCGTAAATTTGGAGAAGGCAGAGAACGAGCACAGTTAGTCTGCAGCTTTCATCCGCCATCTTGTCTTGAACAAAAGCATAGAAAGTATTCTCATTCTGAACCGTTCTCCAACCCTTTTTGCTTTAAAACGGTTTTAAGAACCGATTTTGGTGTGAACGCAGCTAATGGTATAGGGTCACTACCGGTAGGCACTGACCATAGCAATTTGATTCTTTAGAGGTAAGTTTAGGAAAAGTGGTTTCTGGGATGTTTATTACTCATTGTAACTAAATTAAAGTCTTGTTTGTTTTGTGGTTTTCAGGAATGAGTGTCGACTGGTGGGCACTGGGTGTTTTATTATATGAAATGCTTGCTGGTAGATCACCATTTGATCTTGTTGGTGGTGGAGACAACCCTGATCAGAATACAGAAGATTACTTGTTTCAAGGTAGATCAATATAATTTAATATGATCTCATCTTCAAGACTTGCCTGAGCTACTTCAAGTCCCCATCTGATCATTCGCTAACTGATCTGCTTTTCAGTTTTCGATTATGTTTCAAATAAGAATTTCGTTACTATGATTTATTGGCTTTTTTAAAGTATCGATTTGTGCACTGTCTCATCAAGACGTTTTCGAATAGACGTGCGGCTAGTTTAATTAAGCATATGTTTGTAATTGGTTTATAGACAGTATCTTTACTGGTTGTGTCTTGATTTGTGTCCTTGTCGAATGTTAAGCCTGATCTCTGCTTTATCGTTGGTTGAATCTTTCTCGGGCGTATTATTGATTTTCAATCTGTTCTGACTGTTCGTTGATTGCTTTGTTATACTCAAATTGTTGCGTTCGTCACGATCAGTGGTTGATGGAACAACTTGATGGTTGTTTATTTTATTTACAATTGCTTTGGATTTTAATATAGGTATTGGGAAGGTTGTTTGTTGGTGACTTAGGTTTAAGGTTTTGTGTAGTTGGTTGTTTGGTTGGTTTGGTTTTTCTTCACTTTCTTGGTTATGTTGCTTGTTCTTATTGGTTGGATGTTTGATTGTTTTTGTTTTTTCTTAACTTTCTTGGTTATGTTGCTTGTTCTTATTGGTTTGATGTTTGGTTGTTTTTGTTTTTTCTTCACTTTCTTGGTTATGTTGCTTGTTCTTATTGGTTTGATGTTTGATTGTTTTTGTTTTTTCTTAACTTTCTTTGGTTATGTTGCTTCTTCTTATTTCGCAGGCGTAGTTGATTTTTTTTGTTGTTATTTTGCTTGGTTTGTGTTGTTACTTACTGATTGGCTTTTGCTTGTTTGCAGAATGTATTCCTTGATTTGTTGGTTGATTGTTTGGGCAGTTATTTGGATTGAATTTGATCGGGGTTGAACATGTTCTTGGCGTAATTTTCTAGGTAGGGGCTTTCTTTGGGCAATAAGTTTGACACAGTACCTAAATGCAAATACATAGACTCTCGCGAGTATGTTTCGTAATTAGGGTACTAAATATGGAAATAGATAAAGATTATGACCACGTTTTTGGTTATTTTATATTTAAGAAAGTAGATATAGAATAAATATAATGACGTTACTGAAACGCGGTCGGCAAATACTGTGCTAATGTGTTTGTGTTGCTTGTATTTGTATTACTTGTGTTTGTGTTACTTATGTTCGTGTTGGTTGTGGTTGTGTTTGTGTATTGAATCACTCAGCCTTCTTTCATTATGTACCTCATATTAGGCAACTCAATCTTCTAATGGGCTTTCATTTTTTACAGTTATTTTAGAGAAGCCGATCCGTATTCCTCGGTCCCTTTCCGTCAAGGCCGCATCTTGCCTCAAGGGCTTTCTGAACAAGGTAAGGAAGTGTTTCTGTGGCTGAGATTTAAAACGCCCATAGTACTCGGTAGTTGTTAAATGGGCAAGGTTTTCGAAGTAAAGAAAATTGAGAGACAGATGGGGCTACGAAGTAGAGGATTTCAATGCGTTTTGGAAATGGGTGTTGTTGTAGCGACGAGACACTAATTACCTATATTATCATCTTAGCTTAGCAAACTTTGTAAAGTGTAGGGCTAATAACGCAGAAGTAATTCTACGCATCCCATTGAAAGCATACCCAGACGAGTGAACGCCTTCATTTAGGTCTGAAAGACCAAATTCTAAGGACAGCTTGTTGCAACTTGCCAACATTTTGTTGATAGATATAGCAACATTTACTTACATCCATGATCACATTTTTATCTAAGTTGGTGAATTATCTGACAAATGAAAATGGTTTGAAACTTATGAGGTGAGGGTTGGGGGAGATTTCAATAGTGAAGAGTATGACTTCCTAAAGCCTTAATATCTGCAAATAAAGATACAATCATGACGCCGATTCGAAGGGGGAGTGGTACAAGGATCAATGGTTTCCAAGAATGTAGTCTGTTGAAATTCTTGGCGAGTAAGGCGAAGAGGCCTAAATATTGCCCTTTTGGGAGCTTAAAAGCAAGAGCACAGTGGGGGGTAGGAACTGTTAGTCGCGTGTCGGATTTAGTTTTGTTTGCAGTTTTCCAGGCTTATGAAAAACCTTGCCCTTTTTTCTACATCGCAAGTAAATGTTCCTGACACTGACGGGATATGGTTGAAAACGCTTGTCATTCAACCTAATGGGTAGTATAGCTCCTTATTTGACTAATCAGACAGTTTCAAGTATTGATATTATTTGGCTTGTTTTAAAGAGAAAATTAAAATGATTCTTGCTGCCCTTAGAAATAAGCAGAAAGGGCCATATGAAGCCTGTTGAGTTTTCGGCTTAGACCTTTTGATTTTATGTATTCCTTCGAAATAGAATTCGCAGCCGTTTGAATATCCGTAAATGCTATTGTACTTATTTCAGACGCAGATCTGTGCAGTTTGTATTGAATGATCCCTTTTCATTATGGATTGGAAAACAGGACTGAGGTTTATAACAGGCATTAGCGTTGTTAGGCGATCACTCCGCCGATGACATCCTTATTGTGTCGCTAGGCCAACGTAGTTGCCCCACCCAAGTTGAAGGATATTCTGGGTTATTATGCGCCGTTCCGGTATGTTGAAGATGTTTGTACGGAAATGTTTTTTTCAGACGGTATTTGTTTACATCGATGTGCTAAGCAAACCCCTAAGATTTCTACCCAGCCACCTAAAAAGCCAAATTTTTAATATCTCATATGATTCCATGTACTAAAATTCTTTAAGCCCATGCCTAACATTTTGAATGCAAGTCTTTAAACTTTGTTTGTTACAGGCCCCCAAAGAGCGACTCGGCTGTCACCCACAGACTGGATTTGGTGATATCATGTCCCATATTTTCTTTAAACCAATTGACTGGGAAGCGGTATGTATTACCATTAATGGAATCTTACATGATTAAGAAAATTTCAGTTCTAAAATCCTCGGCACTGTCAGATAAAGTTTGTTAATGATGACCAGAGGCCTGTGAGTAACAACGAGAGTGCCCGCTCTTACATAGTTACAGAACAGCTGAAAATGGGGTAGTTTCTATTTCTCCAGTTACTGTCGATTACGATTAATTTAACAATATGAAGGTACGAGTTGTGTGCATATTGGAACAGAAAGATTGTCGATGTAGCATTCCTGCTTAAAAGCTCTCGTGAAAAAGGTCCGTTCGCAGTTAACCATAGTCCAACAAAGTTCACAGGGAACCTCTTCATTGCGTGCCATAGCAATTGCAAGTAAGGTTGTTACTAACTATGAGTGTAAATTGGTTGCGGGGGATAAAATGGCGACCACTCAGTGGGAGGGGATTACAACACTTTGGAAAGTCAACAGGAAAACAATGGACTGTTTTTGAATAAAGTATGTAATAAATAAAGGTAGACATCAATGTTATAAAATCTCGATGGTCAGATATTTTGGGATCATGGGGAACCGAATCCACGGTCTCTGCAGTTGCGCAACGTCCGATGCATTGGCACTAAGCTACGGTCCCTTACCAACAACAAAGAGAAAGTTTGGATGTTGCATCACTACAATTGCAGCTACAAAAGTGTCGTCTATTTAAGCGTTGAAAGTTTTTCACTGACCGCAACATAGTATATATTTCTTCCTTTTTCCGGGCTGGAGCAGCTGAACTGACAACCTTGTATTCTGAAGGTCGCAAGACTCGGTCGTCATTGGCCCTGTCCAATTTCGATATCTTGTCCGTCTGTGGCAGCCAAAACAACTTAAACAAATTAAACCATACGTGTCGTTTGTACGAGATTATTTTAAAGGGAAACTGTCAGACCTGAGTTGTGGGATGAATGTCGTTGAGGTTGACCATTTAGAATTGATGATCGAATATATAGTGTTTCGTTAATCAAGAGCATACCTTTAGTCAAGAGCCCCCTTTATTAGCCACCCAAATTGCGACTTTTGTTAAAGAGTACCTCCACTTAACTATGCGCCAATTAATGTTTGGAAATAGAAATTTCATCCCGTGAAAGCAGCCTAGCATCTTTAAAAAAGACGAGAGGAAATAAACAAGCATTTAAAAATCTAAGACAAAAATAGCGAATTATAGTACCTTTTGATGAATTAGTGTCTTGAAGCATACATTGTTCGATGTTGGCATATTGACTAAATATACGTCTTCTTTTGCAGTTGGAACGAAGACAAGTAACGCCCCCATATCGACCGACTGTCGGCAGTGACGAGCAAATTATAGAGAACTTCGATCCCCAATTCACAACTGAACCGGTGCAGTTGACGCCAGACGATCCGTAAGTTATCGATTTACAGTTAATATGGTATGTTGTTCATTAGTGAGCACCTCTAGGTCACAGATGTTACCCCAAGTATTGTCTTGAGGGGAACACTGAAGGTCCAGATTTAAGAGATCAGTAGTAGGGTGGATAGCAAAGCACCTGTGTCCGTACAGAACCGCTCTTTCACCTTTAAGTATCAATGGCGAGCACATATCGCCCATTCTTGACATCTCCTACTCCTAGTGGTCTAGCACTATACTATATCGCCGTAAAAGGAGCATAAAGCTGGAAGAAGAGAGGATTTGAAATGATTAGTTTGAAAGGATACTGGAGAAAGGTGACATAATTACTTCTTTTACTATATTTCAAGCTTAGCCGTTTCAAATCCCCTCCTCACAAAAGCACGTAGTAGCTTTCAATGGGCTTCGGACAGAATGATGACGGCGATCCTTTCATTGTCAAGCCGCATGGTGTAGAGTGGCTGATCCCTAAAATTGCATAAAGCAGGATATCATTGCCCACTGGTGAAGTCTTTGAGAGCCAGCGTAGCAACTCTAGCAATAGAGGACGCTATAGAGAAGAGAGGATTTAAAAATATCAAGTTTGAAGAGAAAACAGAGAAAAGTGAAAATGTTACCACCGGGGTTTGAACCAGCGACCCGCGTGCTGCTCTACCAACCGAGCTATGGTGACCCGGTGATAACATAGTTCACTTTTCTCTAGTCGCCACATTAGCTCCCGTATCTCTTGAAACGTGATATTTTCAAGTCCTCTCTTCTCCATAACACTTTCTACTTTCAATGGGGTGTGGATAGCATGATGGGCCGATTGACAGTCCTTCTCTGGCCAAATTACATGGCACGGAGAGACAGGTCTCCAAAGTTGCGTAGAGCTGGATGCATTGCCTGCAGGTGGAGTCTCAAGGGCTAATTTGTAGTTGTGATTTTAAAGGCAATCAGAGTGAAGCCATCGGTAGGTATAGGAGATAGGAAAAAATAGCTATGTCTTTCGATTTATATTCGGCACGTTTTCATAGGCTGTATAATCGCTTCGATCACATTCCCGAAATCGGATTGGGAAATCGGAAAGGGTCACAAAGGAAAAGGCCCACTCTGTATTATGGATTAAGGCATTCATATCTGTGGAGTGAAAGGAACCTTACGTGTAGATACATACGGGGTTTTCGTTTTTATATCAGCCTTCTATAGGAAAAGGGTATGCACGGGGAGTAGCATATTAGCCTAGTAATAAAAACCATGAATTCCAATTCCATTGATCGTGGTTCGATATTAGGTGCAGACCCCCAGGCTCACTCACACGTACCTCGATGTGGGGGCATGAATTGAGTACCAGCATTGTTTAGGAAGTTGATGTAGGTATAAGTCGCATCTACCCTACCATATCATACCCAACCGTAAATGTGGTAATTGATGACGGAAATGGTGCGTTCATTTTCTCTATAAGTGAGGTTTAACCACCGCCATTGCCGCCTTTGAAAATGTCTTACACGCACCAGGTGTTCTATTGGTGCAGTGCACGTATACTTTACGACCTCGTGTTTAAATCAAATAAATACTAAGATAGTGTTAAATAAGATTTCCAGGTAATGGATATGTTGAATGCCTTTTTTGCAGTTTGGAAGAGTTTAGAGAAAACAGCATGATGTATAAATTATGTAATATGTAGATATGTATTCTTATACATTTGAGCCAAGAAGCAGCTAGTTTTAAGTGTTGTGGTACAGTTTTGCCAAAGTTTTATAATTGAGTCAGCGTGGTTATTGAAAAGTAATGCCCATTGGGATATACACTGACTCCTGAGGTTATGTGCTTCGGATTGATCGTGAACTTGGGATTTATCGTGTTCGTGGAATTTGTCGTGTGTTTTGAATTTGTCTTGTGCTTGGAAATTGTCGTGTGCTGGAACTTGGCGTGGGCTTGGAATTTGTCGTGTGCTTGATTGAACTCACCTAAGCTGCTTTATCACGAGTTATTTCACTCAAGTATTTTACAATCAGTCATCTGCGTCCTGTTTTTTGCCACTAGTTCTGACCTTTACTCTTCCATATTTTTGACTTTATAATAGCAAAATGTAAGTTTTCTTAAGCGTAGGGGTAATCATATGGTAGGTAGGCACCACAAGACTCCTCTTGTTTGTTTTGCTGTTCATTCTTAAGTGAATATATGTGTACTAAACCTTTCCGTGTCGCCCCATTTTTATGATAGATGCGCTATTTGGTTTTAAGTACATATATTTTTGTTGGAATTATTTCCGGCGTGAGTAAAACGATTTAAGTCTTTCTTTCATTTTTCTTATCTTAGGTCGATCCTAGATAAAATCGATCAATCTGAGTTTGAGGGTTTCGAATATATAAACCCGTTATTGATGTCTGGGGAAGACGCTGTTTAATGTGCCAGGGAATCACTAAAGTGCTAATTGGACGGAAGCAGAATTCAATGATGCTGTCCGACTGGTTGAACGATTAATTGAACGCTCTAGGATGCAGTTAGACTAACGCTTGCTAATCACTATTATTTGGATGGTTTTTATACACAGAGGAATGTATTTAGTGTACTCTCTTCTATTCTTCTTTTATATACAACAGGCGGACTAATTTGTATCGTGTACAAACATATAGCGAAGCTGCCTTAATAGCTTAACCGTTGTGTATACGAGCTGTCACGCTTGGTATTCGACAGAAGCCGGATACGTAGGCGGCTACATACCACTAGATAGTTGGTTGTACGCAGTGAAAGCTCAAAGTCTTCTTAGCTGCGAGACTAATTCAGCCACAGTTTTTTAATCTTTGAACCGGAACGGCATGGGTTGTATTCGAAATATAGCCATTACTTAAGAATTTTGAAGCAGGTAGAGTTTACGAATGTATATCTTACCGGGGATTGATGCTCATACATTTGCTCTTCGTCGGTGAACTTTTGCCAGATGCCGATGTGTGGACACCGAGGACTTTTTGAAACCACATTTGCTTGAAGCAATCAAGTGGAGCCTGATTAAAGATAATATTTAAGGGCAGAAATGTTGAGATATCTGACCTGCATTCACTGTCTAGTGGATTTTGAATAATGATCATAAATCGTAAGATCCTGGACTCGTTTTCCGTGTTGTTGCCTTTCTGAAAATCACTTTTATGATTGGACTGAACCTACAATCATGGACAAATAGAAGTTAAACTTTTACTAAATTTCGGTGAAAATGGAGCAAATCACGCAAGACAC
>JAAAKL020012860.1:0-12786 GCA_010016065.2 Carybdea cf. marsupialis auct. non (Linnaeus, 1758)
AAATCACGCAAGACACTTGCCACATGAAAGGGGTGTCCAGGTCTGGTATTATTTGTTTTCTAGACCTCTCCACTTAGCAGCAGGAAGGTCTGACATGCAAGGGCCCAAAATGCTCGTTTTCTAACTGAATAATATTTGGGAACGGGGGTTGGGGAAACTTTCATTTTTCATTGTCCAAAGTTGTAGCCCATTAGTACAAGGCTGTCAGTTGGATCTTCTCATATCGTATTAGTCCAGTTCTTCTTTGATCTCACAAGACCAAGGCTTCAACCACTACCAAAGCTGGTTCTTTGTTTGAGACTCATTGTTGTTGTCACTGTTTACACTGTATTGTTAAAACAATTGATCCAGGAACAGTTTCAACTGTATTTTATGATTGTTGCACCCGGTAGACGGTTAATAAAACATCAAAACCCTGCTTAGATTATGTTGTGCATTAAATATTTTCGTCAGATATTCAACAATGTAGGAAATGTTTACTCCTTGCTGGGCATAGGTTGTCATAACAACATTCAACTTTTTTACCTGGCACAATTTGCTGAAAATAAATTGCATGCATACACAGTCATTTACTGGCATACATTTTACAAGAAAATTGAGGTGCAAATCTCTCCAAATTTGGAAACAATTTAATCACAGTACTATTTGATATTCCCAGCACTAAAAGCTTTTTTTCATATGGCAACTGACTTGCAAATTCACTCCTTTTACAAGGTGATTACGAAAACACATAAAATAGTACTGAAAATGAACAGTGGCTTTTGTAAGGTGGAAAGGGTCATTTGCAACGTTATATCATGATATTTTACAAATGGGTCAGGTGTCTTCTTGTGTGAATTGATAAGCCATTCAACACACGTGCATATAGTGAAGGGTACATCTCCTAAAGGCATGGAGATGTACAACTCCAAACAACACACATGGGTATCTATTATAACTGAATATCATTTAATCAGAGTTCAAAATTGCTGGGATGTCGAGCCAATTGCACCAAAGTAAGAGCCTTGGGGCTGAACCATGGTGGTGATATAGTTTTGTATATTTTCAGTACATTTCCAAAACTATTTAAACAACTGAGAATATGGACTACATACCTTAATGTCGACAATATCCCCGACTTTGTAAACTTTCAGGTATTTTGAGAGCTTGAGGGGCCCTTCAAAAGAACAATAGAAACAGAACTAATACACTGCCATCAAACAAAAACTCGAGCCAAGGACACTTCTTATGTTACAGCTAGCCACAAATTAAAACTTCTTAAAGGAGTTGCATGCAAACAAGACTCCTTCTAGCAACATATCTAATTTCAATCAATCAATCATGCAGTTTAATGTCCATCTCCTCTTTACAGGGGGTTGGACTGCCTTATGGTCGACTGCATCCTTCACCAATCGTCCCTGTTTCTTGCAATCTCCACAGCGAGGCCACAGGCACAAAGGTCTTCAGTCACAGTCTCATTCCAGGTTTTCCTTGGTCTTCCTCTACTGGATCTACCTGCTACCTCCATTGTCTGGCACCACTTGATCCATGTCTCACTTCTATGGACATGTCCAAACCATCTGAGGTGGCTGAGTCGTAGCACTGTATTGAGGTGTGGGACTTTCAGGCATTGGTACAGAGACTCTGTATCCACCTCATCTTGTGGCTTTATCCTGCAGATCCACCTCATCATTGCACAGTCACTACCTAGCAAGTGACTGCATTCCTCCTTCCTCACTGCCCAGCATTCACTTGCATGTGTGAGTACACTTCTCAGGCATGAGGCAAAGATCTTGCCCTTGGTGTGCAGGGTGAGGGATCTGCTGGTGAATTTACTTTCCCAAAACTGAATTTAGTCTTGGAAGGTTGTAACAAGTGTACTTTCATACAACATGCACTGATGCTAAAAGATTGTCTATAATCACTAACAATTTTGATAAATATGTACAATATAGCATGTAATGACCATTGGTGCAAGTGCTCATGTTTGCTTATTGTCATGTACATGCTTGCTTTAGCATGTCTTTGTTTAGGTAACCATTTGTTTACTCCTCTGAGTACATATACTTGAAAATGGAAAACAATAAGGGCACTTTCTATACTCAATACTCATAAAAATCAACGATCAAACACTAATCAGGCAGTACATATTCTGATTGGCTATTTAAAAATCACAATATGTGAATAAGTATTCCTCCTTCCTTCCCAAGGACATACCAAATTTGTCAATTGTCACACTAAATATTGGATAATAAAATATATGAGAATGTCCACAGTAAAGTTCAGTAGTGATGATATTTGATGCAATTCCTTGTAACCGTTAGGACAGCACAACTTAGACACTTTATAATCTATTCACATGGAGAGTGACATGATGAATGCCACACCCTGTCAAAGTCTGTTCACATTGGCTAGATAATATGGTGTACAACAACATGTACAATTTCAAACTATTAAAATCGGTTTGGGAACTCTTGTATAAAGTTAGGTGAGTGGAACGTCTATTACAAAATAATATCATACACAATTTCACAGAAATTTTGATTAAAGAAGCACAAACTATCTTGATTTGGAGAAAATGGAAGTGAATACCATGAAATCATTAAACTTGGTGACAAGTATGACAGCAGGCTTTGATATGCTCATGCCTGATCAAATAGGAGTCTTCAGCCAGTACACTGGTAGTGTCATGAGGTCAAAATCTGAAGTCTGACATGCACAAGCAAGTCATTTGTTAATAGTGTTTTGGGGGTACCAAGCATCTATGACCACATCAGCAAAGCTTTAGAGACAGGGTGTTCTCTTATAAGATCCTCATGTCGTTCCTGTAACTTCTCAAGACATACTATCCTTGTGACTCCATTTAGTTCTGCTGGAGGATACCATTTTTACATTACTAGAAATGGAATTTACTTTAAAGTAGCACACCTACTTTCCAAGATGGCAAATAATATTGAGGAAATCTGGACTAACATGTAGAAGTTAATCCCTTTGGTAGACATAATCAATGTCTGACATTGTCTGCACCCAGAACTCATGTGAACAAGAAAACTACAACTTCACACAGCCATGATGAATGCTAATCCTCTCTTAAGAAAAAGGTATTATAATCAGATGAGTGTCAGTCAAAGAAAGCTTTGAAGTATAAAAACTTGTTTTGTAATCTTATGCCACCTTGATGTGTGCATCATCATCATCATCATCGTGCAGTTTAGGGTCCTTGGTTGCCCTTTACAGGGGGTTGGACCATCGTATGGTGGCTTGTATCTGTCCACATCACGCGTCCTTGTTGACAGCCATATCAGGGGATAGGCCACAAGCTCGCAGGTCCTCTTTGATGTTGTTGTCCTGAGTCTTCCTGGGCCTTCCTTTTCCAACTCCACTGGTATCACCTGGCAGCGCTTAATCCAACCCTGACTTCGCTGGATGTGTCCAAACAATCTGAGTCTATTGTGACGTAGGATGGCGTCCAGGTGAGGGATACCCAGTTTGTCATACAGGTAGGCTGTGTCCACCTCATCTGTGATCTTAACACTGCATATCCATCTGACCATGGCTCTATCAGGGGGGGAGCAGACAATTGCGTTCTGTTTGCCTTGTTTGCTTTTGTTTATGAATACCTCAGTTCAAGTGATGTTGACAGAAGTCACAGAATCAATCTAATTGATATCTTTCCAACCTGTCTTCTCATCTATAGTTTCATAGAGTGTCCCATGTAAACTGTGGATGAGTTCTTACACACTGGAAAGCTCAGTTTGGCCTTGAACACGCCATAAATAAGCAGATGGGTTAAAACTGTCTGTGAACCTCAATCAACCCAGCTTGTAATGGAAGAAACATACAAAAATGCACCTGACGTTCTATAACTGGATAAGGCACTGTTCATCAAATGTTATGACAACTAGCACTTGATGTTACTGGTCCTTCACACATAACATGGGGAGAAATAGCCAAATTTTGACTTGCACACCAATATATACACTTTGATCAGCCCCCTCATTACATGTCACTCCATATCAGTTACACCCCCTGACTGACCTAATCAACTGTTGGAAATTAGCTAGCAATTTTAGTTGGATTGATATTTTATGCAAATGATAGATTCCAATCTAAATAAATAAATAAACATAGTCACTGACTTCTATTAGTTAGGGTGCATCTTCAATCAAATAAATTTAAGACTTTCCCATCAAGGAAACCTTGTTTGGTACTCAAATAACCAAGGTTGTTACCATCAACTTGCAATGCACATATTTAATTTATGTGACAAGATAAAATAATTTCCAGCATAAATTTGTTTCGAAATATTTAAGTGTCATGTATTGGTTCTAAAAATGTCATTGCATACTAGTGATAGTTAGTATGCAATACAACAGCAGCTATTTTGAGGCTCTCGTTTATGGAAAAATTCTATGTATGTAAGGCATCATAATCCTATACTTCCTTATATACCTATATATACATTACACATATTTTGGGCTAGGTCTACTTTCCCATTCAATAATGTGCAAATTTACATTTACACAAAGATGTTTATTATCACTCAATTGCTCAAAAAGCTGTTGAAAATTCCATAATGTAAATGCTCCATAAAAGTAATAATAGCATGCAAAAATATAGTAAATACATAATATAATCTCCTCAAGAATGGGTAGTTTACCTTTTTGTCTGAAGTTTCGTGAGAACAGATACCTGGTACCCCGTCTGTATCCCTTTGGATTTGTCATTTTTTATGGTAATCCAGCCACCAAAGACTATAAAAAAGCAGAGGAATGCTATTACAAATGTTATCAAATTACTACCTACAATTCCCATTAACATGTTACAAAGACAAAAACAATGAAAAACATTCACATGAAAAACTAGGAGCATAACAGTTATAACACAATTAATGATGTCCCAGGATCTGAACACTTCTCACAAATTTTGATTAAGTTGAGTATATCTGGCTGACTGGGTGGTAAAAATGGGTTATCTGCTATGGCTTTCAATCTTCTGACATGCTTCCCATAGATCTTTTATGAGAACTGTCAGCCATGTCCTTCTTGCCATTATGGCAAGGCACAAAGGTGTTCAAGAAGTGTTATTAAGAGATACAGGAAAGTGCTACGTAGAGATTCACCGCACTAATACCCTCCTTGTTACAGCCGATAATCTGACAAGGACTTTTTAACGACTTTTCTGCCCGTTAAGGTGAAAAATGATAGTGTCATATGTATAACAAATTATCACCTGACCCTAATGTATACATCACCAGACCCTCAAAAAAGCTTTCCAAGTTCTTTGAAGATACCCAATAGCTGTTACAAGCACACCAAATTATCCTACTCCTTGTATGCAAATCTCAATCATTTCACAGGCTTGGTTATGATCTTTAACCACATTTGTAAGAACTTTCCAATAGTTTACAATTTCACACCAGAGGTGTTTTTCAAATCTAACCCAAAGACTTAGATGAGAATACCAATGTGGAGGTCCTATGGAAGTCTCAACATTTTGAATAACGAAAGATACATTTTGGAGATCCCATGGAACAATTGTACTATAGCCATTCAACCATCACTTGAACATAAATTCTCCAAATATCTGGTATCACCACAAAAGGTGACATAGGACACTTCCTTAAAATTGGTCTGGCTAAATGATGTCATGACTTGGCCAAAACTTTCAAATTTACAATTCACGTCACCATGCACCTACTCCTATACCACCATATCAGAATTTGGTAAAATATCCTCCCCAAACTGTTCAATGAGGATGCTATGTTATGCTTAAAATGCCATTTGGTCTCAAGAAAAGCGTCTTCGAAATAAACTTAATATTTCAGCTTTTATCTTCAGCATTGAAAAATCATAACTTGTCTTGCTGGTTAGCTTTACAGTTTTCACAATACCCTACCCAAGTAAAAGCAAGCAATAGACCCCCAGTCACATCATATCATCGGTTGTTATCGAATCATACCTGGTCCTTTTTCATTTAACGTTTTGCCCTCAATTTTCAACACGGATAAACTGTTCGATTGGCCTTCACCAGGCCCTATAGATTCAAGCCTACTTTTAGGTGCAAGTTCTACGAATCAACCAATGAGAAGTAGTTGTGCTACAACTTTGTCGCCATTGAAAGCAAAAAGGCTTTCATCTAAACTTAACAACGAAATAAGAAGTTGACTAAGGTCATGATGATGTGCCTTCAAATAATGCGAGTTATGACGATAGGTGTACCGTACGAGCATCGGTAGGTGTCTGCACTAAATTGTAATTTCGGGCTAAAATACACGTAGTTCAGAGTATTTTACCCTCAAACCTCCTTCCGGAAGGCAATGGGCTACATAGGTACAAACACGAAAAGGTAATGGTGGCGTAGAAACAAAATTCTGATCATCAATCGACATCAAAACTATCTAATAGCCAGGATGCTACTCACACGTGAAAGATGGCAAACGAAAAGAAGGCGCAAGGCAAGGAGATTGGGGCAAACGATGACTACTTTATCAAGTAGGCTGCACGAATTCAATATGTCTGTTTTTGAAACAAACGGTACATCGTCAGCAGCATGGAAATCATATAAACAGTTTATATTCCTATGGTCAGCAACAATAGTGGCGTGACCAGGGGGAGGAGGAGGAAGGGGTTACAGTTCCAAACTTTTAAGAAAAGGAAATCTCGAAATCGTTGTTTCTCTTAAGAATAAGTATCCGACAGTTTAAGTTACGTAAGTTGTCATCACGACCAAATTCGTTGTTAATGGAAGGGGGAGCTTTCATCGCTTCAAAACATCGTGTAGCTTATTGATAACTTTTTTCACTTTCTTTCTCAATCTAAATAGGCTTATGATCCTCCTGAGCAACGATATAGAAGAAGAACTTGTTCACAAAGTGAGACTAGTGGGTGTATGAAATCCTCACTGTTCGTGAAGGAAGAATATCTCGTTGAAAATGTTGTGAAATAAAAGGGATGAACGAATACCCACACTAACCCTAGACACATTATTTTGTACCCTTAATGAAAAACTGTTAAAAAATATTGCTACTATAATACATTTCTATGCTCGAATTATAGGAAATGTTCGTTTTCTTGCAATTAGTAAAATTTGGGTCCTATGGTTAAATGTGTCTAGGGTTAGGTGTCACATTTTATACCCTACAAGCAATAGTGTTTACACGTCAATTTATTTTTGCATAATTAAGTTGCTATTTGGGAGTGCCACGACGATTCTCAAAGGCGGTGGAGGCACACCAAATTCTTTATGAACAAAACCTACCGAGTGGCCTTATAAATGGCAAAAAAAGTGGAGAAATGTGCCCGAAATGCCCCCGATTACTACTTTCACACATTTTAGTACTACATCTTTTGCTATCTACACCAAACGATATTCACTACCCTACCATATCAGTTACTATAGTGAAAAAAACATGCGTTCAAATTGAGGAGTTCTCAACGTGAAAGCGGGTTTTGCTTTGTCTTTCTGTAGACAGATTACCTCATTATTTCTACTTGTAGAAATCAGACGGCTTATGAAACAGGGCTATCAACCTGATCGGGAATTTCCTGCGGACACTAGTGCAAAGGATAGTTGTGATAGAACCGCTCCTTCGAAAATTACGTCATCCAGAATTGCTTTCCTGTCATGTGGCCAGAATCATTGTTAGTTCGTTATCGATTTAACCAGCGTTCGTTCGCACGAGCGTAAACAAAGAAGTCCACTCGGACTCGTTTAGGATGCGAGTTACTATAAGGTCTCAAAGAAACACTGTAACTTTCGCTCAGCTTAATCTATGAATATTAAAATCGACTTTAAGTAGCAAGAATTTATTAGAATGTTTCGATATTTTAAGCGATAAAATCACGGTATATAGATAAATCACTCTCACACTTGAAAGTCCGCTTGCCTCGACCGTGATGCTACCATGTCGGCCTGTCGCCGAATTCGAGAGGGTTATTTTGAAAAGATTCTACCTCGGTTTCACAGATTGCCTCGATCTAAATTTTTTCTGCGAGCTTCCATTTGCTTCTGGGTTGCGCAATTCTGGTTGTGATGTGCGTAAAAGACGGAATGATTTTAAAGAAAATCCTCTTCTCTTTTCGAGGAACCTGAACCTCTGTGATAATACTATCTAGATTAGATGTTTATCGTTTCGTGAGCCGTAGTTTTTTTTCTGAGCTACGTTTCGAGAGGAAGTTCTTCCATTTTCAAGCTACTGGACTCTCGAGAGACCACACTTTTGACTGGTGAGATGCTAGGTAGAGAGATCGACACAATAACCGGAAAGGGATAGCAGGACAAATCGTCCTCATTAGGGCAAAACTGGTTTATAGAGGTTCAAAATACCGGGAGTCAGCTATTTGGTGAAAAGAAATGCAATATGCTATTGCCAAATTAAAGTTTGCCAAAATATATGGTTAAAAATTAGAGCGGAAATATTTGTGCACTACCTTAAATGGTCAAGTACACTTACACTATTTGCATGATATGCTAAATATATTACTGCTAATCGCTTTAGCAAATCTGCTCAACTCCCTGATCAAGGCACCATCGCCGGCTTCTGTTTATTGTTTAACGCAGGACACTCATTAGGGCAATAGATTGCCTTAGTTAAGTTTTAAAATAGATAAATTGATAAATAGATAAACAAAAGCCGATAAATTTATAGAACTGCCAAGGATCGCTTCAGTGAACTTAAACTTCTCATTTCGCTTTTTAAGAATTTCCGTGTTTTACATATACCTTCAGTCACTAGAAGGTCTTGTCGTTGTTGATCACATAAAGTAAAGTCATCTGGATGATGGGGGATGATCAAGATTCGGAAACACAAGAAAATGAATTACTAGCATTGGAAGCTATCTACGATGATTGCCAATTTACACGAAAGAAGTCAAAGGAAGGACATAACATCGGGCAGCTTCATATCAACGTAGAAGTCCCGGAAAATTTTACTATACGTGTTCCAAGAGGCAGGGTGCATCAGCAAGAGGACGGTGCCGATGAAATTACGTACGAGCGGCTTGAATTGAATTATGTCCCTCCCATTGTGCTATGGTTTTTACTACCATCAGATTATCCCTCAAAGAAGCCCCCAACCTTTAATTTGTCTTGCAAGTGGCTAGATCTTCTTCAGGTGAGTGTAGATTGCCTTGTTTGATTGTTAAAATGATGTTGTTATTGGAATTTCAAGAGCTGTCTCGAACAGGTTCGAACAAGCAAATCATTGCCACGATAAAACCCCTTCCTACAAAATCCAGACAGTTCAACCACCGATAAAGTGAGCAAGGAAAATTTGCTTTGTTTAATAACTGCGCATAAAATACATGTTTACATTGAGTTCCTAAGCTCTTAAAGATGCGCCACTGGCTATAAGTGATACAGTTTAGTTTATATGAGCCTACAGGCGCATCGGATATACACAGAAGCTCTCAGAAAGAGGATTTGTTGTGCTCAAAAATGGCTTATATGTGTACAGAAGGCATAAAATACAGCCACATCGCTGCCACACGTAGAATTTGGTTTTTCATGGTATGACTCAGCATCTATTGTATCCAGCTATGCGGAAGGATTTTCATGACAGTTGTGTTGCCAGAAATTCCAAGAAAAAGGAAGGCTTAATCCACCGAAAAAGGGACTAGGCCTCAGACGGGGGTGCTTAGGTTTAGCTAAAGGAGGTCCAATGGTGGGCGCCAGGTTACTAGGGTTACAGGGCACCCTAGAATAGTTAAGAAAAGTTTTGATGTTTTAAAATAATAAGGGTTGCATATTTTCAAACTTTGCCCTTTATCGTGTAAAGAGTTTATATGTTGATGTCACAAAAAAACATATATTGTCATAGAGAATTTCATGGAGGACCTTGTTGTCAATGCAAGGAATTATACGTGTGTTAATAAAAATATCTGCCTTGTGTTTCAACTCCACATAAAACCACTTTTAAAAATCTCACCATGACTAAGGACCTTCATTAATACCATATATTCATAATCATACTTCCTTACGTTCTTCTGATCATCCATTTGGTTCAAACCATGAAAAAGTTTGTTTCCCAAAGCTTTCTGTTTCCTATTCCTCTTATAAGGACATTGCCTTCCAGCTGTTTTCCCTCCTCAATGAGTTGATGTGGGGTGAGGCAAGGATGCTAACTCTTCTCTTACCCTCAGGTTGCTGTAATAGTACCATCCCTGCCTTTTTAGTACCCTTGCTGCATACAAGGTTACACAAAGTGACATTTCAGCACATGTGACATCTGAATTTGATGGGAATGATCTTTCCAGATCTGTATTGTTCATATGATCTTATGATTTTTTTTGGTTATGTTTTGTCAAACTTTTACATTAAGTGTTTTAGGGGCCAGGGTACAAAATCATACATGTCACTGGAAAAACTTTCATGAATTTCATTTCTAACTTTAATACAAGTTTCAATTTGCTTTTACAAATACAAATATGTGAGAGTTTAACTGAGTCTTAAGAACCTTTGCTTACCTGTCCTTTTCATCTTTAAAAATGAAGAGAGTGCACATGTAATTTGCTTGAGTTTGTGGGTCTCTGATAGGACCCCAGTTTTGAATTGATCCCAGAGAAAGTATCATTTATCAGGAGAGAATTTTTGCCACTAGCTTTTTCTCAATTGTTTTTTATTCTTCAGATATAGTATCTTTTGAAGTTGATTCAATCAATCAAAGTTTTTTAGCCACAAGGCATCACTTTCCATGACATTTGGGCTATGGTAGTATGCATTGTCTCTTGCAGGTCTCTATTAATATATACAGAGCTGCATGGAGATTGGTGTTAACAAGGGATTACCTCAAAAAGATTCCTCTCAGTTGAGGGTAAAAAATACCCAATCTGCTAGCTTGGGCAAGATGCTCTTTCAATAGGCCTGTTGTCAATTGACTTTTTGTTCATTACCTGGACCAGGACCAAACCTTGCCAGTTCCCAATCTCCTGTGGTCAACACCACAACAATTGAAAACACATGTTTTGGAACACTTCCCTTAAATCAGGATCAATTGATGGTGGGCAGAAGAGTATTTGTAAGGATTGCCTAAAAAAGATTCCTCTCAGTTTAGGGTAAAAATTACCCCATCAGCTAGCTTGGGCAAGATCTATGCTCTTTCAATAAGTTGATGCTTCGCTCTCTTGTAAGTGTCATGGACATGTACTTTTTTAATGCCAGTTTCTTCAACCTGTTTTTAATGAAAAAGAATACTAGTATGGGCATGTTGATGAACATTCAAGGAAATGAAAAAGTGGAAGTTATATAGAATTATGAATTGAATGGTGTTGAAATACATCACTGTTTTAGTTTCATCAGCATTTGAAAAACTTTCATTTTTGCATTTTAGAAAAAGCTGATAAGGGACATTGGACAAACTTTGAAGTGCAATTATGGGTCAGCTTAAGAAACATCATGTCTAATAACTTCCAAACTGTAATCACCATTGAGTTTGGTCTCACCCAGGCACTGTATCTCTTATAGTTAATTTCTCAGCCACAGCACTGTCTGATAGACTGTACAATTTTGTTAAGTTCCTTTTCACTGGTTGGAAAGAAATGAAATTTAGAATGGATTTGGTTAATTGTGGTACATTTTTAAATTGGGATTCAACAAGAGCTGTTTACTTTGAAAGTAAGAGCTCTGTCGACAGAGAACATAGATGACGATGTCATATGTTCACAAGTTATGACACCATTTTCTGAGTTCCATTGTTTAACTTGATTATTAATACTAGACAAATCTGGCCCCTTAGCTTAAGTGAAATTCATGGAGCTTCAGGGAATTCTTTGTAGCATAAGGGGAATTACCCTTAGCATCAGGGAATATTGTTGATACAGGACCTGCTATGATGCTTAGCTCATGCTTGTCATCGTATGCTATTTTGTTATCTTCCTGTGCTACATATCCCTTCAATTTTCCCATCAACATCCTGCTTTCCAACCTTTTGCTGTCTTATAATATGTGCCAATAAATTTGTCTTGTTTATACTCGTATCTAGTTGTCTCTTTCTCTTGGTCTTTGAAATACTTCATTTGTTACTCTTTCTGTGCAGCTTATTTCAACATTTCTCTCAGAAACCACATGTCAGCAGCCTCTAGGGTTGTCAACTGTAGGTATTCTACCATCCAATATGGTAATTAAGGGTGCTTGTGCATTGTACAGTAAAGACCCCTATAGTACACCACAATGTATGACATTTTTTAAAAAATGGAAAAATTCACCAAAAAGGTACAGCATTTTTGTTAACCCACAGTCAGCTCTGCAAGGTACACTCTGGTATCTAATGTCTGTTTACATCAAAGGCTATAGAGAAAGGAATGGACTTCTTGCTTCACTCTGCCTGTTGTTATGTGTTACCCCCACTAGAATTTCACGCAAGTACTCATACTTAAAAATTTTCCAAATAAAACTTTTTATGTGATAGTAAAGCTGTTTAAACTGTGAATCTTATTGTCTTGCCTTAACAGATTTTTATGGGTGGGAACATGCCCCTTCCCTCCTCCCCATACAGTACCTTGGGTCTCCTTTGCATTTATGGTGAAATTGTCCTTGTCAGACAACCATAGATTAAATTTAAATTCACATAGCATTTTGAAACTATCTTTTTTTATTTTCGATGTAATCATAGTATAAATAATCATAATGTTGATAATTATTTTGAAGTCTTATCTTATTATATTCTTGTTAAGTTTTATTATTTAATAAAGTAGCCTATAAAAATGTCTTAATCTTAATCATAATGCTGATCTAATTATTTTGAAGTCTTATCTTATTATATTCTTGTTAAGTTTTATTATTTAATAAAGTAGCCTATAAAAATGTCTT
>JAAAKL020012861.1:0-12786 GCA_010016065.2 Carybdea cf. marsupialis auct. non (Linnaeus, 1758)
GGAGGATAGCCTATTAAGGGAACAAGGTGAATTAGTTTTATTAGTGAAGCCTAGGGGAAGAATGTATTTTATTAAATGCACAGAGACAATCAATGAGTGGCGATGTAAACAATTGGCCTAGTTCATGGGGAACAGAGTTCTTGACATTTGCAGTGACACAAAATATAGATATCAGGAATTGTTTAGGCTGGCATGAGAAATAATTGGGTTGTTGAGAGATGTGCACCCAATTGGCTTCTTGGTATGTATCCTCTATAAGATATACATGTAGACAAAATCTGTCGGCAGCAGCCCACTAGGAGTACCTACCATCAAGTCAGAGAATTCCTTGTTTCTGGCTTTATTTATGTACACATATTCATTCTGGTCGTCTCATGGCACAGAACAGGGTTCATAGAATGCTAGGCTACTTGAAAACACCGATTCCACTTACATTGTGCGCGTGTGTGTATGTCTATGTTTGTGTGTGTGTATGTGTAAGTGAGAGGCATGCACTCTATAAAGGTAAAGAGCCCCGTTATACATCTATCAGCATAGATAAACAAGTTGAAAGAAGAAAAGATGTGTGAAATATGTCGTCAGCAAAGGCACACTCGCCATTTTAGGAGGCGCTTCTCCAGAAACAAAAGCAGTATCGGAAAATTGACAAGTTATTACCTTGGCTCACAACTGCATCGCTTTTCGTTTCTTCGGCACTGATGTTCCTCACAGTAAAACGCGAGCTATTTCTTCAGCTTTTGCTTCCCATTGGAACACGGGCTCATATCACAATGAAAAGATATTTCGAATATAGCACAATACTGTTTAAGACTTGATGAAATGATTCGCAAAACTAAATGGATATCTTTAAACTAAGTTTGAAGTTTTACCAGAAGGATACTGGGTATGTTATTCAAGGGCGCAAGGGATGTTTTGGTCGAAATTTTGAGAAACACGGGGAGCCAAAAGATCTGAATGTTCTAACTGTGAATCGGTGTATAACAACAATGTTGTAAATGAGGAATAGTAGCCTTAACACGTAGCATAACGATTTTGGTTCTGTTTCCAGTCATCGCCTCAAATAAATGAAGATGTTTTCCTTGAGCTTTAAGATTACTTAACAATCTTATTAACTTCCGCACCCAAATGATAATCACAGAGTGATAAGGATTTTAATAATGGTAGACCTAATACCTATCCCCATCCTATTCCCCATATTTCTTGCAATCTTGAAGTAACCCGGGTAGGGGTAATGCATAAAAACATCAATCGCCGATGTTGTTAATTTTCTTATGGTTTTGGACGTCGATCATGGTTAACATTAATGGTGCTAATCACCTATAGTAGCCATTAAATGGTTGAGAATTAAGATTTAATATAGTAGGTTTAATAGTTATCATTGCATTCGCAACGAACTCATTGATCGTAAGCCGACAGCTCCAGTGTTCCCTATATTAAGAAATAATGCAAATTAGATTGAACCGAAGTTACACGGCACAAGCTTCCAAAAGGAGTGATATAGAAATAGTGCGTTTCACTGAACCTATTAACTTCCCTGTACAGCTGTTAGTAAGGGCATGGGCGCATACTACTGTAAGGATGGGGGGGGGACAAAAAAGATTAAACGTGGACAATTTTGCATTTCTGGGCCCAAAAGTGGGGGGATGAAGCAGGTGTTGTTACAACATCCCGATAAATGATGGGGACGAGTCCCCCCTCAGAAACTACGCCCATTATTAGGGGTACCTCAAAATATCGCAGCTCGTCGGACGCATTATTTGATCAAAAGATTAATCCGACACTGACACTAGTTCTGTTACCATTCTGTATGTATCAACGGCATTTCTATCTATAGTGTTGTTTATTGGCCCAGGGTAGCTACATGCTCATGAAGACATCGAGCACTGCATGTTTTCACAATGCCTAGGGAAAAATGAAAGAAATAAACTAAAATCAGGGTAAACTCAGAAAACTACATACCTTTCACGGAGAAAAAATGTGTTTTCATGCACACAAATAGAAAAAAAGAGCATTAGTACTCATTATATATTCTTTAAAATATCAATCAGCAGTACACTCTCGATGACAGCGTCCATCATTGCACATGGCAACTTAGCAACCTACTCACTTGCGAAAGTCTATATATCAAATCGTGAGAAATCGAGGGAACTATGCACATCTCAGTTTTCACATATTCTTAGGAAAACGTAGGAAAACCAAATTTTGGGTTTAAGCTACTCTGTGATCATAGTTAGCAAGCTAGTGAGTTTTCTTTATATCTCCATTACTCTGACATGTATTAATCCTTTAAAAATTATGACACTTGGATAGCATGATCCCTTGGCCAAAAAAAGTTTGACGGTAAGCGTTAATGACAAAAGATGGTAGAAACATATTGGTTGTGTTAATGCCAGTTGTTATGAAGGGAGAGAAAAAGGAGTGCGTAGTAAGAGTCAAAAGATAAAGGTGCTGTCATAGCGCAATGGTTTACATTTGGATTGGTTTGTGCTATGTTGCATTCTGGTTGCAAGTCGTTTTCTCGACGATGAAAGAGCCTCGTATCAGAATTCATGCACTCGTTGAAGCTCCCCTACCAGAGTTTATTTATTTTTGGAAAATCATTTGAGATTTTGTGCTCTTGTGCAATTTTAATTTGCGCTTTTGTAATATGCTGGAAGAGAATATGCATAGGGGTGTTGCGTAAGGGAGGAGTTTGAGTGAACTAATGTTTTGAAGGTTGTTATCATGACTCACGTATTTGCACCACTATGCCCCAGAGAAATTTATCAGGTAGTCAACGCAAGAAATCCGCAAGATATCTTAGCCTAAAGGGTGCCGGACGCCTGCCTCACGTTTGCAACCAGCAATCAAGTTCATCGATACGGTGGAGAGTTTATGACGCTGGATGAGATTTGGACCGAGCATAAAGAATTGAGCGGTTGTGAATGAATGGAGGACAGATTGAGGAGAAAGTGCTGTTATCTTATTTAAGACAATAAGAAAGTAATGTGCTGTATGAGTCACGTGACTCTTCCTTATTTCTATGGTTTCTCATTTACTCATTCATTCATTCTTTTATTCATTCTTCATGTGCCCCCGCTTTCTATTCTTCCACACTGTGATCTGCTTTCCTTTTCTGTTTACCATCATTGTTCCAGTCTCTCGATCTGCTTTCGCTTCCTTTCAGTGCCCTGACCCTGATCGGATGTTTTAAGCCCAGTAAAGTTTCGGTTTTAGTGACCTCAGTCTTTTTATTGCCGTGATGGAAACAAATACAAATAAAAGAAACCTTTCTTTGTTCTAAGATAGAATAAGTAAAGAAAATTGACAAGAAAAGATAGTATTTTTATCTTGTAGGAAAGTCTAGTTGCATGATTACTTCCTATATATGTACCCCTCCCCATCTTCCATGAATACGATTCACATCCCTATGAACAGTGTGCATAATTTGATGAGTGGATTAAAATAAATTACTATAAGATAACGGAAAATATAGTTACGCTTATGTAAATATGAAAGTAACCAAGATGACAAAGGAACCTTCCACTTTGCCATAACATTGCCTAACGGTTGTGCACAATTTGCTACAAGAAGTTCGATTTGAGTTCCCATGTTTTCTAATGTATGCAACACAGTAACAGATATTTTGTTTTCTTTATTTTCGTTTCAAACTTCAGGATCCGTAATCGATAGAGTTTTTTTTGTTTCTGATGATCTTGTTTACGTTATGTTTGCTATATGTAAACGGAAATCAGACTGAGACTTCTTTTATAAAATAGCGCCAGTTAAAGGGTAGCTGCTTGGATATTGGCATAAAGATTAATGTCTTTTAGGCGCAGGTATATTGTTCCTCTTAGTAAATGAACCAGAAAAATTTCCGACGGCAACATTTTTATAGTGATCACTCGTCGCGGGGTAGACACTGCCACTGTTATTTATGTCAATTTTGAGATACGGTAACGAATGGTGACATATGACAAAAAAATTCCCTCAGACAGACATGTAGTGATGTAAAGAACAATTGTGATTTTTCACCTTGACCATCATTCATTACACACCGAAGAGTTGACAGTTTATAGACACAAAATTTGAATATTGAAGAGTGATAGTCGTACCTAACAAGGGATATTGATCAGGTGTTAGGCGCAAGGAATGTCATTTGTAACTCAAATACTACCCTATCGGCAGTTTTAATCACCAGTTAGCTCCCAGAATTCTGCCTTGGTCGTCCTTTAATTGGTAATCTTTTCCCCGTAACCCAGTCTGAGGTGTTCAATCATTACTTGGACTTAATCTCACTAGGAGGCACCATTCAATTGGCACTGCCTTTAACGATCCCATAGTTGGTCTTTCTGCCTCATAGTGCAACCATTGCACCTATAGACGTCCTTTGATGTGGCCACGTCTGCTGTGTATAAAGTGCTAATGCCTGAATAATATCTGTTAACCAGGTTAATTCCAGAATAATTTCTTTAACCAGGATAATTCCAGGATAATATCTTTTATATTTATTTGTATTCCATACTTAAGACATTATTATTCGTACGAAAATAGACTTTGTGCTATGAAAGCTTGAAGAATAAGCATTATAATGACCATATTGTTAGGCTAAGAATTATAATGATCATATTGTTAGACTAAGTATTATAACGATCATATTATTAGACTAAGTATTATAATGATCATATTATTAGACTAAGTATTAAAATGATCATATTGTTAGGCTAAGCATTATAATGATCATATTGTTAGACTAAGTGTTATAACAATCATATTATTAGACTAAGTATTATAATGATCATATTATTAGACTAAGCATTAAAATGATCATATTATTAGGCTAAGTATTATAATGATCATTGGCCATTTGTGTTTCTTCCTCTACTAACTTTGTGTTTGAAAGTTTACAAGCATGAAAAGGAGACCACTTTTATCATTATTTTTAGAACGAGGACGTTGCATGGAGTAACTCTCAGTCATGAGTTTATCAGTATTGGATGGAATGAATCGTCAGGTTGAGACTGGAGAGTGAGGAGAACCCCTGTCGTTAACTGTGACAAGATGCTGAGGGCAGTTGGAATAAAGTGTTCGTTTCGAGTGGTAACAGGTCCAGCTGGCATCATGGCTTAACATTTCACGTAATACGCACTTATTATAGTCAGACACTGAACTAAGACTTTCTAGTTCATTTGAA
Organism: Carybdea cf. marsupialis auct. non (Linnaeus, 1758); assembly: GCA_010016065.2. Taxonomy (NCBI): domain Eukaryota; kingdom Metazoa; phylum Cnidaria; class Cubozoa; order Carybdeida; family Carybdeidae; genus Carybdea; species Carybdea cf. marsupialis auct. non (Linnaeus, 1758). Next base: position 5,174 of record JAAAKL020012861.1, read on the forward strand.
CACTTTTGAGCTTCTCTTAACTTGCATGCACTCAGCAATGGAAGACTATTGTACAGGACAAAGATATCTTTAACCTAACGCACTCTTTTGAACTGATTCCTTGCTACATAGAACAAGATACGTTTTGTTGTATTATTATTTAGAGGAGCGTATTCCTAAAACGAGATATTTTTAATCGAGGGTCGCATTTCGGCTGTATTATTTTGGATGTGAGATACCTTCTAACCCATTACACTGAGATAATATGACCACTCTGTATGTAGAGCTTAAAGGCAGTGTTGTAAAGTTTAGTAAAAATGTTGCTGGTCAACTTGTTAAATCACAGTCCTTCCTGAAATGAGTCCATAATTTCGTGATCAGTAATTTTTGCAGAGAGAACGGTTGTTGATATGTTGTATTTCTAAATAGACAGCGCTTTAATTACTATAAGCATATTTTATATGAACAGTGCATGTTTACTGAACCAAGACGGAAGGATATTGTAAACATAGGGAGCCGTTACGTCCGTTTAAATTCCCACCATCGACTTTCCTTCGTAATGTGTAAAGTGAAATATCCAGTTCTGACAAAGTCCATCGCCATGCGGAGGCAAAACTACAGACAGATGATTTGCATTAATGCAATTTGATCATCGTTCAAGCTAACATGAACCCATAATTGTAATTAATTAGTAACTGCTTGACGTATTGTACCATAGGTTTTCTCTCGTTGTGAATAAATTATATTACTTTAAGGTACTGTAATTGTTGACTTTTTAGTACTGTGTCTTTATAGTACCAATCCAAAGTAGCTGGGGTAGTGTGTGTTGCTGAGTGGCACCTGCAAGACTTTGTTCTATTCGTGTATTGTATTTCAACTACTTGATAGCGTAACACGGAAATGAAGAAGCGTTTTAGTTTGGTGATATTAACTGTAGGCGGAGAGCTCTGTAGTAAATTCATTTGTAAATCGCCGAGCTTGTTGATATTTGAGCCTAATGCGCGCGCCCCAGATAAATGTCCCCATTAAAGTTGAGTAAAGAACGTTTTAACACCCCGCAAGCATGATCTATGTATAAACGTAAAGATTCAAAATTTCATGTTGTTGCTCATTTTCGCAATCAGACTTTGAGATGATGTTACATTGTAATAAGAATAACGTACGCTTCGAAGACCATATTCACATTGTACCGGAAAGGTGTTCGCTTCGTTTTTACCTCATTTAGAACAGCACTTCAAAACTAATTCGTTGCACAACGTATCACTTTACGTTGCACAACGTAAAACCTCCGCGCCGCGACTTGAAAATCACTGCGGAGTGATCTGCTTTGTATGTGAACAGAAGGCCTGTCCGAGGTGTTTTTCAAGTCGGTTGTGAAAACCTGTCCATTACAGTGTGAACACCACCTAAGACACCCCTTTATGGTAAGCTGAAAGAGATGAGTTTTGGTGTAAAAGGAAGTTATGTACAGACAAAACAACAGCGTGACAAACTTCTGCATGTGTTGCTCAGTGCTCCATCTCGTAGGAGAATGTCCTCACGGTTGGGGTAAACAGAGTATTATTGGTAATTAGGAAAAACCTACCGGGAAATTTACCATGCGTGTTAAAATATTGTGGAAAGCTGCGCGTGCTTGATAAAGCCTACTCGTAGTTTGCATCCGTTTTGTTAGGAAAACGAAATGTTGAAACTATGTGAATCTTAAATTTTCCTTGCAGAAGCTGGCTTAGATGTAATACGGGGACTAATTCGACCTCGTCGGTTCTCGACTTTCCTGGGTACAGCACGAGACTCGAGTTTGAGTTTTATTGCTCACATTTTTGCAGTGATTTTTTTAGAACAAAAACACCAGTGCTCTAATTAAGCGAATTATCATGCTTGTCATGCCAAAATGCTAAACGTTATAGATAGACGTGAGAAAATGAGTGTGTAGAGTTGAATTCGTGCTAAACAGGGTATTTACGGTGGTCGCCATATACGAAGTGCGTTGTTAGACTCATTTAGGGCTCTTGCTCACTATCCAAGCCTTTTTTCTGGATCAAAGTAAAGAAAATCTTTGCTGCTCCTTGACGTATCGGAATAGCAGAGCACGTAAGACAGCGGGAGATGTTTCATGCAAAATGACGTCGAAGAGCAGCAGGGGGGACGGTTTGCTTTATGCATCGGAGAAAAGTTCGTTTCTTGTCTAGAAGAAATGGAGACTACGACTTTGAAAACATCCTAGAAAATTCATGGAAGGAATAGATGATCTTTTTTGCTAGAGTTTGGCATCCCAATACTCTGCTAGACATTACAATGGTAGCCAGTGTCAACTTAATGCTGTAGTTATTATGATGTGCAATATTTACGTCGGTACAAGACAACCTTACTATGCACAAAAAATATATCAATAAGTATACATTTGCAAGATAATGAAAGCTCTTGTAACACAATTTTTTGTTCCACTTGTTGCTAATCACTGAAAGGGAACCAAACATTCGAATGTTTCTGTTCTTCGTCACGCTAGCTTCAATTTATCTGTAAGCGAGATTACACAATTCACTTCACAATGACTGCTTTCAAGTCACTAGCATGATTTTGTTTGCAAGCCTTCAAAGGTCGTATCCACAGAGGCAAACACTACGCCAATGCAACTGGAAATCCACTTCCTCGTAAGTGATATAGAATCAAAGGAACTAAGCAACCAGCATGACATAACTTAACTTAACAGAATGTCGGCTTTGTTTGTGTTAGGTCTCATTACAGCTCAACATGCGTGAACAAAACCTATTAACCTTTCATGGTGACGTGCTGCACTGCTACAACAGTCCGATGGCACACCCAGTCATACTACATAGCCATGCCATATACGATACCTTATACGTAGTATGTTTGATAACAAACTGACCACTGAGAGCATGAATCAACGCCCGCACTATGCTTCCCCTTTGATATATTACCATTTACGTGGGAACATGCACACATATGGAAGGTCTTAGCTTCCAAGCGCTGTAAAGGAGTGTCAAATGAATGCTAGCGTTTCTTGAGAACTATCAAAAACTTTTAGATGACAGCTTTTCTTGTGTAATCTTCGGGTGGGTATAGCAAGGTTTGAATCCATTTACCTGTTGCATTCACATCGCGTGAATTCAAAGTAGCAGTGGAAAGGGTGACTCTTCTATTCAAGTCTGCAGCTTGATCAATCAGATCTTATTTGCTAATGAAGAGAATATTTTATCTAACTGTGCCCGCTGAATCTGACGATAATTATTTTTATCATCACGGAGGTGGAAGCTGGATTTCTCTTTCTTGCCGTTATTATCTTTATAATCTAAAATAAGAAGAAAGAACTATGTATTTTGTCAGTGTCTGGGCACACTTTAACGCAGCATCTCACAGATAGTGTTGGATCTGTGTCGTTTCAAGTTTACTTAAGGCTGTTGGATCACTTTATTTGGCTACTATACGTCAGGGCATTAGATCATCTCGTCGTACTAAACCCCGCATACATGGTGCAACGTGTTGCCTCCAACATGTTGCATCGTGTAAGCGAACCAAGCTGTACAACATGTGTGCACGCAACATGTTAATTCTACTAATTTTAGAATTTTAAAAACAAGTTTTAGTTTCTCACAGCATATGACAAATCATCTAAGGGACGATGCATTTATATGGGTAATACAAGATGGAGGGAAGCTGAGAAAGAATTTACAATGTTTTACAGACGTTTTAAGACGGGAATGAGCGAATTATTTTAGTTTCAGTTGTCCCAGTTCTCTCTAACATATATAAAAAAGTTTTTTGTCGTTTTAAATGAAAACGCAGTTGTGAAACCCAGCTGTAAAACAAAACAGGGTCATCAGAACGAGTTGTGTTTAACATAATATTATAACATGTTGGACCGTGTATATGGGGCTTAACTCGCGTTTAACACCATTGTGTCATTGGATCACTTAACAAGATTATTGCAATCAAAATTGTTGCCTATCATAGGTAGGTTTGTAAGGCCATTTTCTCATAAGGCTCCATGAATTCCAATCCAGATTGGAGCCCAGAATGTTTTGGTAACTACGGTATGACGGTGACATGTAGGTACGAGGGTTTTAAGTTTTAAAGCGACACTTGCAATCATGATTCGGTGATTTCTGTTTGCGCATGTGCTGATAGGTTGATAAACCTTGTGAAAAAATCAAAACGTTCATTATATGTGTTGGGCAACAGCGAGCGTCTGTTAATAACTGATTTCACTACAGTCTGAGAATACACAACAACAGTAGAAACAAAAAGAATACTCAACAAGATAACTGCTAGCCGCCGCTGTACGCGAGTTGAAATTGTATTCATATATCTCCTTGCAATGGAATTAAACTGTTGTAGAGAAGAGTTTGAAAGCTGTCGCAATTATGAGTACAATAATAACGCTTTATTAGATCCTCTGCTATGAAATTTTTCCCCTTATATTGTTTTACCGTGCAGTATCTTAAGAGAACCTTCCCGCCAGAGTAATTTAAGATATGGGCAAAACCCGAACCAAAACAATTTCCCAAAGAGTATCCGAAAGTGATAAATTTCGTATAAATCTGTTTCAAATGGAACACCGCGTTATAGCAATTGATTTTTGTAAGAATGTTGTCCACCAGCGCAAAATGTGTCGTGTTAGACTCTGCAAATACTGTTTAGGCAAGAGTTGAGGCGTTAGCAATGGATGTATTCCACTAATTCACTTGTATCGCATTTTTGTTCCTCTTTTCGTTTGTCTATCCCTTCTGTGCCCTTGAGGGACATCACTGATACTTTACTTTTTGCATCACTCTCTATTCTTCTTCATTATTCTTCCTTTCTGGAGATGCCATCTGAAATCGCCTTACGTTATCTTCCATCACAACGACGTCCTTGCCGTACCGCCAAGTTTGCCATACTGAAGTCCTTTAGCTAATAATTCAGTCTCTTTTCCATTTCGTGCTTTCTACTACTGAGAAGTTAGGTTTGTCATTTTTATGCTCTTGCTTTTTTCCCCTTGTATTGAAACAGTGACTTTAGATGCACTAAATATCCAGTTTATGTAAACGTAGACTATTTAATGGACGATTTATACTTGGAAGAATGATGACTGGTGAATTTCTTCGTGTAGGTGCATATCAAGCTCCGTTTCTAGAATCATTAGAAACTGGGGTTATTGTCGTAGCAAAGCCAAAAGTCAAACCGCTTAAGGTGCTACGAAATAGCCCCGGTGTACTCCAGTATTTAGCTACGCAGGCATATCTCCGTTTCAGCTATTTTGCTATCAGGGCCTATCACCTTGCTTCAATTCTGCCAGCACGGGAGTGAAGTTCGTATGTGAAAGATAGGGTACGCCCCTGTTGGATCCTGCCCCGACGTACATACTAGTCAAGAGGAGAATATGAAAGAGGCTCCTTTCGTTTAGTTATGTATGGCAAAGCTTATGTATCAAGAAACTTTATTTGACTTCATTATTACTACCAGTTGTTGCATTCGTTATGAAGTGGCGTAGTACCTGGTGGTCGAAAATCATCTCGTTGTTCTTACGAAAGACCCGGCAGTAGGAAGTTGCGTCATGGATTGCCACGAATGTGAATTCAACTACGCGTTATCATGTGTATAAGGTGGCGTCACACTAGCCCATTCCTGCACGCAGTGTGGTGCCAAGGGGCTGTTCCTACTCTACACTTTGGAGATCTGTCATATTTTTTGAGATGTAAGTCGATGAATCGAGCAAGTAGCTTTCTCACGTTGAAGTTTTCTTTCATCCGCGTCTTTCTTCCACTCCCCTGCCACAAATAGCATACAGTCCTGTGCATGGCACTGCTCGGCTGTGCTTATGATCGCTACATACATGTAGCTTTAGACGACACAGATCCACCATTTTAAATTATTTAACTAGATTATACCCGTGAAATGGAAGCGTTGGTGACTTAAAAGATGCGATGTAGGACTGTGAAAGATACATAACATAAGAAATTTTACTCATTTGCAAAGAATATTTTTGTTTCAGGAACATCAGTGTATTTTCATGCATGTATAATATCTTTCCAAAATCTACCATTAGTTTCCTGTATGATATATGTTCTGATTACAGGATTTTAACAGCTTATACTATAAGCTCAGATTAAGACTTAACTATTTCTTTCTGCTGACTATTACTTTCATTTTATTAGCTGAATAATGTGATTTTAAATGAATGAAATTGTGTATGAAATTCTTATAGACGTCAGCACTGAGATTGATAAAGATCTACAAGATTTCTTTCACTCTCCACTCCTGAATATGTATATGCCTCTATAAGACAGCTGGTTATGATGTTATAGGATTGGTGGCATGGGACTTAAAGTATTTCATAACTGCAATGCCCATTAGTTTGGACCCATACCTTCATATAACATCTAAGTACGTGGCTACATCGGAATCATCATCGAAATATTTAGTGACCCAGACGTGTCCTCAGGGCCCGTAAATAGATGGGAAATGCTGATAGTGTAAGTATCAAGGAGTAGCGAAATATAAAGATGTTATTTATACAAAGTGATATTCTAACCTCGGGTTTGGTCTAAAGTGGAAAATGTATCTTCATTTGGGGATTCTAGGGATGACCATCAACTATTAACTCAGCGACATATTTCTCATCGTTAACTTCTTTTGCCGTAGCTATAAATAAACGACATAGCTGTGTAAACAGCTTCTTTGCAGTGATTTTTTCTTTTTACTTCTGGGTGATCATTTAATCAACCAGTGTGCAAATCATTTCTTGAATAAATTATTAGTGCTACAGAACTTTAGAATTCCAGAGATGACAGGTATCATGGTATCTTAAAGCTTTTTTGTCAACACTCTTCAGAGATACACATTGAAAAAGAAAAGGAAAACCTTTTGAAATAAGAGAGGTTGGTTTAAAGCTGTGTGGATACTAAAGATTGTGAGTAGAAGACATTACGTATGAAAACATGCAATGTTATGAAAATATAGCTTGAGATGGTTCGGTGACTTGCAAATATATATGTAATGTATGTATGCAAGTGTAAAGTGAAATGTCTGTATCATCCCAAGTAGCAAGTCATGCTATTCGTGCTTAAAGCCCTACAACTCAGCATTATATCATAGTATGAACCATAAAAGGCACAGCAATTTTGGCAAAGGCATTGCACATAGAATAGCATGGGACTGCCGTACATGTTTCGCCGATGAGCAACTGCCAAGGACATCAATGACAAATGACAAATTTAATATACTAACAAACAGAATTATTATAAATATTTTGCATTAAGGGATAAACATTTCTATTATTTGTAGTAGTGTTGAGGGACAGTTTATGTATTTTGAGCTGTTATTAGGTATTTGTTTCGTAGAGATTGTGGGAATATAAGCCATACTTTTAATAAGGAATTTTAGAGTTTTAAAGATGATTATTTTGTCACTAGGGACTATTCAAATCATATTCAAATAGTATGTTTGCTATTTTCAATTTTTTGTTTGTTTCAGACAGACCCCTCTCCCCTTACAAATGTTTGCTTTTTCCTCGACCGTCCTCAAGAAAGCAAAAGTATATTAATGGTAAAAAGGAAAGAAAACGCCGTACATGTTTCGCCGATGAGCAACTGCCAAGGACATCAATGACAAATGACAAATTTAATATACTAACA
>JAAAKL020012862.1:0-12786 GCA_010016065.2 Carybdea cf. marsupialis auct. non (Linnaeus, 1758)
GTGTTTGTAATAGATATAAAGCTGTCATAAGATTCTAAATCAGGTTATGTAGCATACACTACAGCAGAATGATCTATTCAATAGGGCCACACGAAGGAACACCTTGTTTTGCCTCTGTCTTATTCGGCCAATCTTTTGTAATTTAATCCGCTGCTAGCCTGCGCCATTCTTTCATATCTGATACTCTGATACTCTGATATTCTGATACTATGAAACTATGAAACTCTGATACACTGATACTCTGATACTCCGGTACTCTGATACTCTGATACTCTGGTACTCTGATACTCTGACACTCTGACACTCTGACACTCTGACACTCTGATACTCTGATACTCTGATACTCTGATACTCTGATACTCTGATACTCTGATACTCTGATACGAAGACCCATTTATACGTTAATAGTACATTTCTTTCGGACAATACCACAAGGCTGTGAAGTGTTACTGAACTTTCTTCTTGAGTCGTCATGAGTCCAACGATTTGAAATTGATTTGCACTTAACACGATCAAGTTATGTGTCCAGTCTTATTGATTGGTCATCGATGGAGTTTCTGTCTTCACTCTGTCGTCACTCGAAGCAGAACTGAATCAGGCTCACTCGAATCATTTTCATTTGTCCACACAAGTAAAAATACAATGTTAAATTATTTACAAGGACACTTCAGAAATCTTAAAGGAAATAAATGGACAAAACGCCCTTAATAGAACTCGTGGAACATCCATTAATCCTACAATCAGGAAGCAAACATTATAACTTACTTTCTGTGATGTACGCTAGCAATTATCCTCTGAAAAAGGTCATAAATATACCCATTGTCGTATATATATTTGGTCATTTTCTTGTCATTACAGCTGAAGAACTGAAGTTGCAATAATAGCTTTTAATTTGAGAGAAATAAACTGTTTACTGTTTATTATTAGAAAATCAGGGCAGGCAAAAGGCAAATGGAAGTAGGGTTTATACATTTTGTACAGAGTGAAGGAAGACTTCTCGTAACCAGCTTGATAATGCTTGTAATTCTTCCTTTCAGAAGCTACCTTTTTCATAAAAGTTTATATTTCCACAATAAGTGCTGATCAATGGTGCATCCAGAATATTGAAAATTGTTCACATCTCTGAACTATTGTGAATGCCACTGAAATTTTCAAATTTTGTTTTTATTGACTGTACGGCAAGGTCCTCCTTTTTAGCTAATAAATAGAGTAACATATAAGAAAAGCAGGTGGTTATACCTATTCAAAGAACAGCTTGGCTAAGGGGTTTTTCTTTGTATGCAAACCTTAAAACATAACTATATATCAATCTATAAAATGTAACATAAGTGGAGCATCTCACATTGTTTAAAAGGCCTAAAATGTCAACTGCTACACTGCTACAACTAACTAGGAGGGCAAAAAACCAACGAGCAGATATACTCTTGAATGATACGAATCTGTGGGAATATATTAGAGTGAGTCTACAACAATGGAGCTTTTGAAAATCATCTGCTTCCAGTACCTCAATAACATTGGTATTTTTATTCTTCTTACTTCAAAGCCTTCAAACTACCCAATGCCATATCCAGCATAAGGTTTTAGTTCAGGAATAAAATAATAGAGTGGACAAACTACTAGAAATGCGCCGCACAATAAATTGTTAGTTAAAGCCTATGCTTTGAGGTCGGAGAGAAGTAGAAAACTGGATTGTCAAGTGACTTGATGTTAAGAAACCCGAGGCTACAAAGAAATTCAAGGACAAAAGTTTACGCTTTAAACCAATGAAAGGAAATAAGAAAGGAATACAAAACAATCCATATCCTACACTAATTTAAATTTCTAAGCTTCTCTTTATAAGCTTCCCAAACTCTGTCCCTTTACGAGTATTTTTACGTCGAAAAACCAAAAGCAGAAATATCAATATATTCTTCAGAGTGCATGGCACCAGATGTGAGGAGACGTACTTTATCCTGCAAACAAATCGGCTTCTGCGCCCTACTTACTGTAAGAGGTTTAAAAGGCTCACGACTCGTTGTTTGCAAGGTAAAGGATTACTTGCTTTTACATCTTTGGCGCAGAATATCTAAGCTGATTTTACGATCGATTGCTGATATCTGATCTATATTAAAGGTGATTTTTGATTACAAAAACAATTTGTCGACAGTATTTGACATGTTTTAGACAATTGTATGATGATCTGTAAAAGTTTTAATAGAATATCGAAGGCCTGTAATAAATCATAATTTGAGTTAATTTAAACTAGGTAAGAATAAATTGGAATATTCCTGCATTGACTCTCAGCTTTTTGCCAGTAAAATATTTTTATTGGTACGATTGATTTTTCACTCTGTTAATTAGTTTTTAACATATTTGTCTTTTTTGCTGATATCAGAATAAAACAAGAAACTATCAAGTGCTCCAGATACGAAGGGTTAATGCTTCCAGATCATTGTACTTTGAAAGCGTATGAAAATTCATGATCCTAAGTGACCATGCACGCAAGGACTTGACACGGTCCTGAATGAGAGAACAAAGACGTCCGAATGCTGACCCACCATAGGGAGGTGTTTTCAAATTTTCCGATGGCATCCGTGATGCCTTACGTAGGGAACCGTGTATGAGAATTCTTTCCTAATAAAAAATCGACGTATAGGCAAAAATATATAGATGGCCACTGCAATATTTAAAGGTTTATGATGTTTAGATTTACCTACTCATTTTTTAGGCTCCCTTAGCTTCCCTCATATTACGTCATCGGAAAATGGAATTAAACAGATTGTCCATATCAAGATACCAGTGCAATTCATTACAATTTATTGATTTGCCACTTGCAAATAATTTAGATTCCGATTATGATATTTTATATTTGTTTAAAGTGAGACGAGTTCAAATCTCAACAAGCTTCTTACAGTCACTTTATGTGTAATTACAACGGTTTAGGTGCCAATGGTTTGGTGTAAGCCCTTTGATGCAGATCCCCTAACCGATGAGTCTAAGAGCGTGGTGTTCTGACCTGATCTTAACTACCAAGATCTCCACTCAGGCTTTCCTTAAATTGCCTAGTTCATATGTTGCAATTATTTTGTATAAATTATGTAAGTGAAATATCGCATGTCTCTAATATCTCACTAAGTAACAGTGGTAGTGAACTCCTTCAATTAGTTAGAAAGAAAAGCAAGAATAAAGTGAAGAAGGCAGAACTCGATGCAAATTACTTTTTTAATTGCAGGTTGTCCTTATTGATGATATACCACTAGGTCAAATCGTCCAATTGGATACATCCGTTCGCCTAGAACAGGGCCCGCGCAAGGGTTTTGAAAGTGGGGGGCCAAGATCACTTCTTACTCTAATCCTTGGGCACCATACATTTTTAACACTTCTACTTGCAAAAAAGGGGGGACACGGCCTCCCGCCCCCCCCGGTGGCGCGGGCCCTGTAGAAGAGTTCAGCCATCAGAATAAGTTTATTCCAAACAATACAACGAAATTTGTGGAATGGATTTTCTTATCATGATAAACTTCGTAACGAAGGAGGATCTATACTCTGAATCAATTTTTTTCTCAAATATAATTTTCGTCCATTGTAAGATGGAATGGGAGGCGTGATAGTTTCTCCACGCTTTGTAAAGCTCACATGTAAAGAATATTAGCATATGCAATAATGTTTGATAACAAAGGCTTTGATCATAAATTTTAACATGCTAATAGCGGTAGTTTGGGATAAGAATAAAAGTGTGTGACCTCGAGGAGAGCTTGAAGTGAAGAATAACTAAAACTATTCTTCCAAATGTAAATGAAAAAAAATTTCTCTCTCGTACTAAATAATCTATAAATTGAATGGGAAGAACACCCTACAAGGATAAGGGTGAGAATGCTTCACCACATGAAGAATAGTTTACAGAATCGTTTAAAGATTGTTTACAGAATTGCTTACAAAATTGTGTTCAGAATTGCTTAGAGAATCGTTCACAGAATCGTTCACAGAATCGTTTACAGAATCGTCTACCGAATCTTTCACAGAATTGTTTACAGAATCGTTCACAGAATCCTTCACGGAATCGTTTACAGAATCGTCCACAGAATCGTTTTCAGAATTGTTTACAGAATCGTTTACAGAATTGTTCACAGAATCGTTTACAGAATCGATTACAGAATCGTTCACAGAATCGTTCACAGAATCGTTCACAGAATCTTTCACAGAATTGCTTACAGAATTGTTCACAGAATCGTTTACAAAATTGTTTACAAAATTGTGTTCGAATGAGTAGCTCTAGATTGCTAGCTTTGTCACCATGGAAATGTGACTAAATAATACTAGCCATTTAATCAGACATCAAACAGATGCGATCACACCAGTGGAGAAAATTGTTTTGCTCGGAAATATCACCTTGAATTAAGTAGCTTCATCACGAATAGAAATATTGTTTTATAATTTCCTTGTATACGATTCAGGTTTCATGAGATTCAGGTAGAGGTCTAGATAGGCCCACTGACAACAATGTGAACATATACCGTCAATACAAATCTATGCCTTCAAGAAGCAAATTAGACGTGATGCATTTATCATAGGAAAACGAATGTGTTCACAAATTATTGTGTTGACAAAAACAGTTCATTAGATAGAACATTCTGCGGATTTTATAATATAAAAGAATACTAAACTAAATAATTGACAGACAAAGGTTTGTTTTCGAATCATGCTATTTCATATTTCTCATAATTTTCCTTTCATTTTGGTTCTATTTATCTACTTCTTTATCTTTGTATTATCATATTTCTAATGTTCTCCAGCTGGTCTACTTGCCCTCTTGTTGTGCCTGAAACGTATGGCTATCTCCATTACTCCCATACCCCTACATCGCTCCGTATAATAGGTAAAGCTAGATCTGCTTTTCACGCAGCCATTCTGGTATCCGTCAACATCAAAGCAAGAAAACCGTTGCTTTGCAAACAAAAGAAGTTGTCTTTTCATTGGGATTTGAGGTTAGCCAATCAGTTCCGTAGACACTGATTGGTCAAGGCACATCTAATCTGGCAGCCAGAGTTCTGAATGGCTACTTTTGAAACACAGTTGGGTATAGCTTTCATTGATTTCTTCTCAATTTCAATTCTGATAATTTTGTACTATGAGGAGTATTAGACGATAAGAGCTCTTCAGTACTAAAATGTTTTCGCTATTTCGTGATATTTCATTGTCCCGTACCACCAACAAACGTTTTGAATAAGCTCTAATTTGATATTTTCTACACTACAGTTTGAAATAAAACCAAGAGAAAAATTATGAAATCACTACAGTAAGTACGTACTTTTTGCATCGTCCCATACTATGATGGAAAGGGAAACCGATGATAATTTTGGTTGTTACCTTTTCATATTTTCAATAAATTTGGGGATCAGTGATATAGGAGACTGAGTTCGGGAATATTTTTGTTACAAAATACCATTTGGCTCAATTAAAACTGGGCACAGTAAGCTACATAGGTTTGGTAGAATGAGCCTCTTTGTCGTTATCGTTTTTATTCTTCAGCTTACCAAAATCAGCTGAATGTACTATGCCAGCTTCTTCTCACTCTTTCTCATGAAAGTATTGGCCACTTGGCGTCTTCAAGTCTAAACCTTTGAATGAGAAGCTGGCTGGGCGATTCAGCTCTTCATCCGATTTCACATGATCAGGTTTATGGTCGATGACAACTTGGGTTAAACCTAGTAGCGTGCGCTCTTTCAAACGGACAGTAACAAAATTAGATATCTTTGATATTTCTACAAGACAATTTCTATTTTTCTGACGATCATTTGAGACATTAAATGACATGTTCTTTTCCCTGTAAAACATGTACCTCCTGACTTTGATGCCATCATGGTTAATTTCCCCTGTGTGTCCTGCACATCTCTTCATTTTCTTTAAGGTTGCTATAAACTGCTTTGTATATCAGACTCACGTAATATCTTCAATTCATACCTTGTGTTTCTAAAATACCGAGTAACATGGACCCAAACAAACTTAAAATAAAAAATTTCCCTAATTCTGTCTACTTTTTCTACTCCGTTTACGCTGTTATCGTTTCCCCTTTTGCTGTTTTAAATAGGGTGCAGTATTATTCTTTCATTCGCCCGTCTTAACAATGGTGATTCCTGCTTGACTGACTTACATTCGCATACGAACGTTCTCAAAACCTGAACGTTGATATTTGGTAAAGATTGCATTGCGGACGTTCGGATGCGTATTCCGAAAGTTCGAATTCCGATTTTAACAAAGGGTCGCATGCGAATTGCGATTTGCGAATAAAGTATAGATGGACCTGTAAGGTTCAAAGTGTTTATATTTTTTGCAAATAAAAATTGCATGTGATAACACCTATTGCAACTTTCGAACGAAACAAAGATATAACAGTTTTACTGTTTTAACGGAAAGAATTTTGTCCTTTACTAATTCAGATAAAACAAATCGCCAACTTCACCGTCTATTGCTATGTCGTAATTTTTGACAGAAAGGAATTATACAAAGTGCTGTGAAAGTCATTCATATGGGGCTATTGCTCAACATATCACTACCCACCTAAAAGAATGGATTGACGGTACAAAGTATAGGAATTGACTAGTGGAAATGGTTTTCATCAAATGTCTATTTTGTTATTTTTGAGGTATGAGTTACTGGTAAGGAATTCACCCTCCATAAGTTAACGTCCAAAACAAAGTCTTGGATCGAATGTTTTGCGTGGAACAATTCTTGTAAACTAGAGGTTGGAGAAAAGCAATACTTTTATTCCTTCATTTATTCCCTTTTATTTATTAATTTTGTCACAATGTGACCTGAGAATTACACATTACTTTCACAATGATGTTATATTTATAGATTATCATAAATAAAGGCCAAAAAAAAAATTGCCGTTGATGTGATAGCTGATTACTTCACTTTAACCCTCAGTTCCCTGTCGATTAAAAAAATGTTTTATGGCTCATGCCACCTGTTTTGTTCGAAGTCTCTTTGCCAATAAATTTTAGAGACTATGTTTCAGATATACTGCTTTAATGCATCGGGCTTACGGGCAAGTATTTTCAGGGGGACGGGGCTGACTCTTTATTGCCCCCCCCCTGATTTATGAACAAAATATGAACAAAAATAGACAATATGTCTTCGACTTCTTATCAGGAAAAAAGAAGTCTTATTTTATCGTTTCATCGCACTTTCCACTGCCCGTAAGATCTTCGATTGCCAGAAATATTTGTTTTGTCAAATATCAGCAACTGCAGCCTCTAGTCTCTCTAGTTGATACAGTTATGAAGATATTTGCCTCTTTCTGTACCTGATATTTATTGTCCCTGTCTGATGGGAGACATCTGATGTTGTCCCTATCTGAAAGTAGTCTTTAAATTGGACAATGTATAACGTTAAATATCGACTGCTGTAGAAGATAATCGATTGCATTTACCGAAATAGGCGGTATAAGAGATCGTACGTGATGACATGCATTCTATGTGGATTCCTTAAACCGAAGAGAAGGATTTCACAATTGATGTTAATGTAAAAATAGTAAAACAATACCAAGAGTACTCTTCTATATCACCGTCGCATTTGGGTCTAAGTAGTACATAAGGGTCAGATAAACTCTTTCGAATAAATGGACTTACCTCTAGACATTCGTGTTCCAGAACGCATTACTAGAGCCCACGTACCTCCTATGTTGCTAGAACCTAACTCTACATCAATACAACTGCACTGCTTCATAAATCAAACTAGAAGCAAACCTGGAGAAATTTCTGAGAAAGGATTCATACAGATTATTCTTCAAGGGGAATGTGATATTAAAACAGGAGTGACAGATGGTCTATTAAAATCGGATCTATTTGGGATGCAAGTAAAACTGCACGATTAATAATATAGAACTGTTTGCATCGACCTATGTACAAGGGCCAAGACGTTTACTGATATATATTGCATAGAGATGGCTGGTCTCCAAAATTGCGTAGAGCTATGCGTCAACGTGCAAAGGTCTAGCATTGGGAGCAATGCATAATGAAACCAAATGTTAAGACGAGAGAAAAAGAGACTGTTCTCAGCAGAGCTCAACGAGCTCAGGTGGTAGAATGCATGCCGCGAATACATGGATCACGGGTTGAATCCCGCTGTTGAGATATCGTGTGTTTCTCTTGTATCTTTCAAATTTAAATAGCATGTGGCTTAGGAAATGGATACATTTTCTAAGACAGGCTCTTGGCACATTTAATTTATTTTTATGCCGCAAGTAAAGGCATCAAGGACGATTTATCCTGATTCGTCCTAATAACTTGCAGAAAGTGGAAAACTTCTGTATACTCAAGGCTATGATTCCCAGCAAGAGACCAGTGTGCACAAAGAGGCCCGTAAAGTTGTTGCTTGTCCACAGATGAATTAAGCAACAGCAACTCATTTACTCTATTTGAGAAAGTAATGTTTGATTATCAACATTGGACTTACCCTTATAACCTTCATTACTTCATATTGAGTATAGCAATTAAATTCTTCTCAGGATGATTAAATTTTAGTGACGCAACATCGACTTTCGTGATTCCAATACTATTGTCAGACTGTTTTTTCCACATTCTATTTCCAACATGAGGTACCATTCTCACGCATAAACTTGGAAACTACTTTTAAGGCGTTGTGAGCAAAAACGGTGCCAATTTGCCATTAAACTGATGTAAAGTCAAAATTGTTTGATCAAATTTTAACTGACTGGCTGGTTGTCTTTTCTGGGCTAAACCAATTGTTTCCGGACATTCTGTTGTACATCAGCAGTACGTACTTCTGTTAGAGCATGGTGGCCAATGGCGTTTTGGGCTGTTAATGAAAGCATCCATAGCATCCCTAAAGTATTTTGATTCACTAATAAAACAAACCGCGCGATGACTGACTTCGTTCAAACGAAGAGCCGATTTGTCATCATTATGTATTGTTGCACAATAAAAAAAATTCTCTTCTAACAAGGTTTCTTGTTATTTTCACTAATTTGTAGTTAAAACGTAAGGGGCAGAAACAATTTCACATGCGACAAAATTGGATTTGCCAAAACAGAGAGACATAGAGAGTTGTAGGGTAAGGTAATGATTTACACACAATTGTGCCGATTGTGTAGTTTTAAAAAAGTTTGAATTGGCTCCCTCTGTTAGGGAGAAGCGTGGAGGTTTTATCTTGCTAGATTTTTAAAAATTAAAACCGATTCTTATGTATTCTTGAAGAAGAATGTTGTTGTTCGTGTCGTTCTTCCTCACAATAAAAATGCTACTTATTCCTAAGAGGCTCTAGTTCCCTTTTAAACAAAACAGTAATACACATGAGTCATTAGTGATTACTAGTAATAAAATGCAATCATCAACCCCATTCACCAAATAATGACTATGATGATAATAAAAGAGTTGAATTATTCCATCAAGCCTTGTGAGACTTCAGGTTGTCAAAACAAGCCGAATCAAAATGGACCGTTGAAAAAATCAAAGTCGAAAGAGGCGCCATGCAAAGAGATACGTTAAGAACAAATCCGTTTACCAATGCATTGGAAGAGATCTTCATTTGCACCAAGGCTAAAAGTAAGGGAATAAATATGGGTGGTGAATACTTGAAAATCCTTATATACTCGAATGACGTTATTTTACTGTTCCATACCCAAAATGAGCTGGTTGAAGTGTAAAGTTAATTAAAAGATACAGGAAAGAAAAATAGAGTAAATAAAAGAAGATAAGACCAATATCACGAGAAATAAAGAATAACAGAGAAAGCTAAAGGCCAGTGGACAGCACATGTAGCCCGAATGGAAATCATCAAGTGGGCCAGGAAAACAACAGAATGGATGCCATGGGACAGAAAAAGAACGAGAGGAAGACCAAAGCTTAGATGAAGAGATGATATCGAGCAAAAAGCGGGAAGTAAATAGATGCAAGTGGCCTTAACTCGACAAGAGTGGAAGGGTTTGTTGAGTCTATGGAAAAGCAGTGGTGGGACAGGCAGAAAGAAGAAGAAGAAAGAAAAAACAGCAGAAACAATGGCAGCAAATATGGATAGCAGACTTAACAAAGAAGTGAATCAAGACGATCTTCATTACAGGCATGCGACTGGTGGCCATTTCAAAATCTCAGCCAGTAATCTAGTTCAATTCATTTCTATCAGAGTGTGTTTCCCCTCCTATCGAGGAACCCCTCTCTACACAGCTTCCCCTTAATCATGTCCGTTGCAGTCCTGGGCCACACCTGACCACTATGTTCTTGCACCTCGTCTCGTCAACGTGTCTTTGGCTGTCCATGTGGTCTCTTTTGGTCCAAGGGACACCACCTATATATACAGCTTGTCCACCTGTTGTCTTCCCTTCTTGACATATATCCTGTCCATCGGTGTCTGATGTTTCTGATGTGCTGTACGATTTCAAATGATCAACTGATCTCTAATCCACCTTGCTCTCTTCCTTATTGTAACGTTAGGCCCATTATTATTCTCTCCATCTTTTGTTAATTGGTAGCTAACTTTTGTAATTGTGCTTTGTTTAGGGATCATGTTTCACTTCCATAAGTTAAGACCGGCAGGATATACTAATTAAATGCTATTTGTTTTAGTGCTAGGTTTTAGTCTTCTTGCTCATGATGCGCTCCAGCATTTTACTGCGCTCCAACTAAGCCCAATTTGTCACTATCTTTTTTCCAGCTACAAAGGCATCTGCATGATCGTAAAATGAGTTTGAAATTATTTTTTAATGACTGTCCATTGACATAATATTTCTGTCAAAATTAAATTACTGTGATATGGTGTTTAACGCGTTATTAAAAGTATAAGTAAGATGCTTGTCCAAACTTCAGTATGCTGCAGCAAGCTTCGCTACTAGCAAATAGGCAAGACAAGATTTAGATCCTTGGACGGCTTTTATTTGAGAAGAGGAGAACCCTCTATGTTTAAATAATTGTTTATGGAAGTCTTCATAACAATAATATATTTTTGTCATTTTTGTTATGTATGCTAGTTATGTATGAGCATTTTTAGGACATGCTCCATGAAAAAATTTACCAGTATCTGGTACTCCCCACAGGAAATCGGGGAGGTTTTCCAATCTTGTCTATTTTGTCATTACTCTGGACAAAAAATGGACGTGCCAAGTGTCTGCTTTCTACACACGCTAATTGACAAGTCAATTTGAAGTGCCCATTACTTGCCGTACACCAGTAGTAACCGGGTCTCTGTGATGCACTGCACTTCGAAATTTGCAAGTCGGGGATGGTGTGTAAATTTGGTGTGTTTGAAAAACGTGTGGCATAGGGTACATTTAGAAGTCCATGTGAGAGATGGGTCAATTACAGTTCATCAAGTGTAAAAACAGAAAATAAAACGATGGAACATTCTTTATTACTCCAATATAGTTTTAAATGAAGATACAGTCTTAAACCAGGGTATGCCATTATATTTTTAGGTCCTCTCCTAGGGTATGCATAGCATACCAAGCACACCCCTGGCTACGCCACTGTAATGTGCCAACAATAATGGAAGTCAAACGTCGTGAAGCAAGGTGAGAACGGAAGTCCTCTGTTTTGAGAACTCGCCTACTAATGCTACTGTCTTTGCACGTACATCTACTAATGCTAATGTTTTTGTACGTACATTAACTAATGCCACTGTCTTTGAACGTACATTATAGTGCTACGGCATTCATTTGGAGATGTTATTGTTATGAATAACATTTCTTCTATGATACCATACTATGAACATTTTTTAAACAAAAGCTTGTCATGGTATCGGCAACAATTGACAATAATCGAACTTCATATATGTTGCTCGTTATACTAGTTTTATTCTAAGTACAGAGTGAATTCAGAGGGTCCCCAAAATCTATAACAAATTTTTGTTCTTCACGAGTAACTTATATAGTCTGACCTATTATTTTCTTGGCAAAAGTGCAAATCTTGAAACGTGTAGAAGAACGAAAGGGGAGAAATTATCTGGGGATTTTTGCATTAAACCGTAGATAGTTTATTTTTTCATCCTTGCCAGGTGTTTTTTCAATCAATAGGATATTCGTGACAAGTCAATTTCAAACCTTCACAACTTACAATACTGACACTACAAAAGAACGACAGCAGCTGTCATTGAATCATGTAATGCCCTTAACGGTCAGAGGGAACCATGAATTTACAAAATCTCCTTTCCCTACATGCAGGTGACGGTAACTCAAAACAACTGTGCATTTATTAAACAAACTTAAAGCATCAAAACATCTCCGGATGTTTATGATGCTTGGAATTTTAATTATGGGAGACACTGGCGTAATCTAGTTACATGCATGTTCTTTATGAATTTAAAATATCCGTTTTGAAAAATTGAGGCATACAAAGGTGGACTGCTGCAGTAATTATATGGAAACCATAGATATTTACATGCTTTTTGAAAGTCATCGATAGAGACACGAACTTTCACTACATATGTCGAAAGGAGGCTGAATTTAATGAACGTAAAAAATCCAATAGAGGCAAAGACGCAAGACAGAAACATTGAAGAATTTTTCTTATTTGACAAAATTAGGAATTAGGAATTAAGAAAAGGCAAAATGATGTATAGATACAAATGAAAATAGAAAATAAAATCTCTATTGATGCTTATCGCATGTCAAGAAAGAGTAGAATAGCAAAAAAAATTCCTAGAATACCCATCTTCAAAATTTTAAATCTTTAGTTCATGTATAAACAATATATATATATATATATATATATATATATATATATATATATATACACAAAGGTTTCGCACAACAAACACAGATAAATAAATATACAAACAATAAAAAACACAAATCTA
>JAAAKL020012864.1:0-12785 GCA_010016065.2 Carybdea cf. marsupialis auct. non (Linnaeus, 1758)
CGGGACGATTATTTAGAAAATCTGTGACACTTGAACAGATTTACTCCCGATTTTGGATGTCGTGGTAGTGCCTCAAAGTTTTAACATGGACGCCTTGAAGACGCGATGGAAAGCATGACTTGCTGTAAAGCAGAAACTACATTACTGTTACGAACGTCTTGTAGGGGCACTTTGTAGGCGTATCAAAGAACGCGGTGGGTTTTATTTGCAATTTTGGCATAGTCGACGTTTTTGATGACAAACAAACCAGCGAAATGACTATATAGTTTCTTTTGCAAGGCCATAATTCCATCCAGATGTAATGCAGCCCGAAGAATGTAGGTGATTGCTTACTTTCCATTCTCAAGTAAGGTTTCCTATTCAGCTTCTTCTACGGTTTATGAACAAGATAAAATCCCAAACAGTGTTTTTGTGCTCCAAATCGTCGATCGTGTCATGGAGGCCAATGACACGCACGACTAATCTTGGGTTGGACACGTGACTAAATCGTCCCTAAATCGGCCGACAAAATCGTAGCGTGTAAATAAGGCTTAACGTACATTACTGTACGACTACGCAATGCCAAAGTGAAACCTATTTGTACGAGTGAACATGCTTTTATCTCGAATGATCTCAACAAGGATTGTAACAGACTACGATCGCTAAAGAGACATTATAGTGAACAACGAAGAATGGTATTACCACTCCTGGTCCTTATTGACGAGATGCAACTTGGTAGATGCATTGCATTTGTTGACACGAAATGTACACTGAAATGCAGAGGACCAATGATCGCAAGCTTCCATCTAAAAAAATCGGTAGTTCGGATCTCAATTCATCGATAATGGAAAGTACATTTTCAAGCTCTCCAAAATAGCACCCGATGATACCTTCGATATACATGATCATATCACGCGGACCCAACTTTGGGATACCAATGAATCACGTCAGAAGGGAAGAAATTCTGACTGAATTTGAAACCTTACATAACCATTTGGATAGACACCTCCCAAAATTTAAAGATGCTATTCAATCCCTGAAAACACGCCTATCAGACATTAGGATGGCTTACAGTGGAACTACTCTGCAGGACGAACAATTTATCCTTCATCACGTAGACTTTGTAGTCTTATGGACATGAAAGCAGAACCATCATCTACGTATCTCTAAACCGTAAAAAGGTTCAGGTGTCGTAATAATGAAAAACTTTTATTTGGACCATCAACAAACTTTAGATTAATTTAATAGATAGTCTGCTTGATAAAGCCCAAAGAATTTGCTCTACGTCCAAACTTACTGCTGAGCTGCTGAAACAATATCTGCCCTAAGTGATAGGAGTATCCATCTAATCATCATCTTCCGCAACCCCCACCTTGACAAGATAAGCAACTACAAAAAGGAAGGTGTATAAAGAACAACAGAATTTCAAACCAAAGTGAGACCTTGAATTTTAAGGAATAGGCCTTATACAAGAAAGAATTCTCTCTGTTTTCTCTCTAACTTTTTATGCAATTGCAGTATGTAAGTTGAGTTTATCATTATATCTGTAAATAATTTTGGCACACGGTATAATAAGGGAAAGTTGTCATTTCATTTTTTAATTCAATTTTTTATTATAATTTTTATCAAATTAGGCCATTATTTAAGGGCTTTTCCGCCTGAACAGGTCAAACTTAAGCAGGATCACATGGGGCCTATATAGCAATTTGCTTTACAAATTGGACGCCTCTCCCAAACAAATACTGAAAAGACAGAGCATCGACAATGCATATTAAAATATTCTCAAATTTTCATAAAGCTCAGTGTCAGTGTCTACTGATGAAACTTTGGGAGCTAATAACGTAAAAGTGAGTGTGTCACGGGGTCAAATCACGTCGGTCATATATTATCGATTTCTCTTGTATCTTTTTTAAAACAATCTACTTTATCAACTCTCCATTCCTTTTAGTACGTTTTGGGTAACAAGCTTGCAAAGAGCTGTTTGCTCCTGTATAGATAGATAGGGAGCGACTGGCTGTAGATTGATAACAGACGTAACTAGGTAATATTATCACTTTCACGAAAGAGATTCATGTGTCTTTTATAAATTGTATCATTGCAGGTCATTCTTCAGCGAAAAAGGCATCCATGGCGTCTTAAAATGATGTGAATGTAGCAATAAATCTGCATTTTGTACTTTCAAATGTCATTAAAATATCAGTATTCTGCACATGCTAAATTTTTAGAGAAATTGCACTTGCAGTGCTACTTTTAAAGGTTTCTTCCGTTGACAGTAACTTGCTCAGCACTACGACTAATTTGAAAACAATCGTTACCTCCTAGACGAGCTGGTTAACTTCGGATATGCTTTTCCATACCCAAACACTTTTTCTTGTGAAATGAGAAGATGTAACCTCCTTCTTATTCTTAAACGTTTGTTTTAAATCCAATTATTTGAAGAAATCATTGCATGGAGGTTGTCTTAATCGACGCCTTGTTTTGGAAACACTCATAATATGTTCGAGATAAAAGTAGTGTAACTTTCACAACACATCTAAATGTGCTCAAGTTGGCCACTGTCTGAGATAAAAGACATTAAAGATAGCTAGCAGTTTTGTCATACTTGTATTCACTTCATTTTCATTACAACAGAATTCTGAAAACAAAAGTAAACGTTTTTTGGTTATCTCTCAATTTATGATAGCAGATAAGGCCGTTCTGTCGTCAGGAGGAAACAGTCACGAATTAGCAAAGGCACAGTTTTTCAACTTTCACTCGCCGTCCGCATTCTTTGAAAATAACGCTATAACCATCCTTAAGTTATAACACTATCTTGTCATGTGGAGCAAACAGTCTTGTTTTAGCAAAGGCTGTGAGTGTACAACTCTGGTTCGACGTCGATGTCCATTTAAAGTGACACGAAAGATCATCCTCCAGTTATAAGGAACAGTGGTGACAGGTGATTGCCCATAAAACACGTCATAAACGTAATTCTTCAGTGAATTCGGGCGCAGAACTCCTATTAAACTACCTTTTCATATAGATTAGGGTTAAAGGCAATGCAACTTAGAACTCTTGACAAAAGCAATATGGGGGTTGGGATTGGTATTAATGCTCAACCATCAGCTCAGAATGTTATTTTCCGTGCTGAAGTAATCAGACAAGTGCTTCTGAAAATGTTGCATCCCATACCAACATGTTTTGAATTATATGGAAGGTGGGAAAACTTCTTTGCAACTTTTAAACTAAGATAAATCCCTTTCAAAATGTTTGTGCTGGCCAAATTTGGTACTATTTAAAATTTATCAAATAACAGCGTTTTTCTTTTCACGATTTACGGCTGCTCTTTCCCTGGCATTCATGAGCCTTGATAATTGGTAGAATTTGAGATAACTAGAAAAAAGAAAGTATTGACTTTGGCATTAAACCACCTTTTTGTTATTTCTATATTGGTAGTAGTTGTATCATGGGAACGATAAGATGGTTCTGGGGCAGATCCCTACTGATGCGTCGCATGTGTAAGACAGTTCTTTGAACCAAATGTCCACAGTTTTTTCTCCGCTGGTCAGAGTATAATTTCTTATTTATTCAGAGCTACAGTGTTAGGGTTATTACTCAACCAAATTACTTTCTAAGCATATATTAAACATTCGCACTTTCAATTCTTTTTTATTTAAAGATTTTAACATATATACACTATTTATGAATGTATCGGTAGAAGAGATCAAGGGCAATCGAAAGATAGGGATATTGCTCTAGGCCAACCCAATCGAATGTTACGATCAAGCTTCATTATTATAATTCTAACCCAATCCCTACCTCTACCCTTATCCCACCCCTCTCTCACCCTCCAAAAGGAACGGGGCCGAAGCCGCAAGGGTCATCCTGGATGACTAAGGCGGTCAGGTACCATACCAGCAGGTCAAAAAGCCGTCATGAGACTCCGGAATGAATTACGGTGGTCGGAAACCTAAAAGTAGATGAATTACGACCCCGTACCCACCCCTACAGTGCTGGTACGTCCCGTTCGTTTAAACCACTTTGCTCAAATGTATTAAGTTTAAAATGCCAAATTGATCCCTTACAGCGTAGACTTTGTTCGGTTTCGGCCTGGTCTATGAGCAAAAGTCTCCCGTCCTCCATGCCATGATAGTTCTTTCTCGAAAATTGCTCAAAAAGGTTACCATGTGGCACAACTTTTTGTTCCCTAGGTCGCGTTTCTGGAAGTTCCGAAATTGAAATTCATAATTGTTGAAATGCATACGAAATGCTCTAGTGGTGTTCCTCACTTACTGGAGTTCACAAACTTTACACTTAAGCCTACAGACTACACATTGGGAATCATAGTTTAGCATGCCACAGCGTATTTTGTGCGTGCGCACTTTCTCAGTATTTGAAAATGTTGATGCAGTGGTGATATAATTACAAACATTGCAGTTCTTTGTTTTCTGGCATGGAGCACTGCCATTCTCGCTATTTGTATATATAGGTGAAAATAAACAAATTCCGAAAGCTTACTGTAAAGCCCAAGTTGTTTTATTTTTACCTATAATATGTTGCAACTGCTGTTCCTTGGTTTATATATATATATATATATATATATATAAACCTGATAAAACAGAACTAGAACCATTGCAAAGACATGAAATACTTAAAAAACAACAAGTAATCTTTCTGGCAAGCTTTTCGAAACTTGTCGTTTTTTCGTGATGACCTGATGAAGAAACGACAATTTTCGAAAGCTTGCCAGCAAGACTAGTTGTTGTTTTTAAGTTTTTTATAAATATATAAATATATATACATATATATATATATATACATATATATAAAACATCACTGAGTTTCTAAAAGTCACGTTGGTATAGTAGTAAAAGTGATCAATATTTTGAAAATATTTTAATTAGAATGAGAGTTCTGCTCAGTAAACGGTTAAAATTCCGTCCGGTTTTCAATCGTTTAATAACGACGATAACACATTTTCTTTGGTGTATGACAAGACATACTTGTTAGAAATTTATGAAATAATGGCCACAACTCATCTATCATTACATTAAGGGGAGATACAATTAAACTTTTCAGAATTGAGAAAGGACGTTCGATGCCATTGGAAGGAAGTGCTAGCTTTCCGATTCAGGCGCTCATAAGGTAATAAAGGAAGAGGCTTTTCCATTCGGAAGTCTTTGCAAACGTATTCACAGCGAGATCAAAAAGGTTCGTCCTGAGCATAGCATACTACATCCAGCCGAAACACTTAATCGCCGAGAATGTCTACCGTTTCTGCAAGTACCACATGCCGTTTGTCATAAATAAATCATGAGGCTGAAAGGGTTCTTTCATACAAGGAAACTCGTTGTGTAAGAAGCTGTCAAAAATAACATTAAAAACAGTGCGTTAACTGCAGAAAATCCTGCCTTCAAATGTGTTTCTATATTCTCCAACGTTTATTGAAAATTCAGCTTGGAAAGGTTAACTATATCAGAAGTTCATACTAGTTAATTTATATCGTGGAAAATCCTTTCCTCTCACTTAATAGAATGATGACCTCAACTAAATTTTTATTTGGTTATGTTGTGTCATTTCGTATTAATAGCTTGAATGGTACTTGAGCAGAAAATTAATAAATTATACTTGTGTTTTACGGTAAATATTGTATGACGTATATGCATATATATGATGCAAAACTATAAAAATATGCAGGCAGGTCTTCATCTTTGTAACAAAGAGGTTGACGAACTGTCGGCAGTTCTGCTTTGGAGAGGGGACGGCTACATTAGCAAAGCGAATGCTCATTTTCTTTTAGCAATGTGTATTCCTCATGTCATTAAGACCCCATTGACTTTGTAGCGACTGAAGATCTTTAAAACTAATCAAATTTGTATGAGTTATGGAACTAAATCTAGGCATATTTCACGTTTTGAAATATATGTGATCTTGGCCTTTCAAGGTTTCAAGTTCTTCACGTAAAGCACAATGTTTTCTTGGATAACTGAGATTTGACTTCATTTCCAATGTCTCACTAACCTAGTACTCTCCAAACAAATACTGATTTAGGTAATATTTCCAGTAAGTGTTAAAATGTTCTGATTTACTATGAATATGTTTCGAGAAAAGTTCTAAATTCACTTCATAGTAATTATGTAACCAGTGTCTGGCGAAAATATCAAGCACAATCAATCTGCTTCTTGCATTCAAGATTTTTACTGAAAGTCTCGTTTTCAGCCGTTAGATTTGAGACACAAAGACATACAACAATTATTCTAAGCCAAGTTTCTTCAAACGGATCTTGATTCTTTAATGTCGAATGAATTTGGGGAACATTAAACATTAAAAGAAAATGTTTTCAATGCGATCAAAGTCTTGTAGTGTTCAAGCAATTTGGATTGGCTACCCTGTTTACTCTTGATGAACTTCTCATGTTCACAATATCATCATATATATTTTAAGGAACAAAAGTGGGTTTGCTCATGTCGCATAGATAGGCATGAGATACAGCCAGTATTAACAGCCACAAAATGTACTATAATCTAGATAATTAAGGCCTGCCCCGTGAGTCAGTTTTTGAGAGAGTAAATTCAATGTTTATATTTCATATTTAGCATAAATAGATATTTTTCGAAAGAGTAAAAAAAATATTGCTGTAATGCTATTTAGAGCTGTAATATTTTTTGGCATTACGCGTACCAGTACTTCGTAACCTATACGTCCACACATAAAATCATTTTGGAGTATACAAAGGGTAAAGAATTCTCAAAATTAAGCAAGTAGACAAGTATGATATTCTTTCGTGACGCAAACAGAAAGCTCACATGGACTCTCTCTTACTGGTTAATCTAATCTTGAAGTAACAACGTTTGATATCAAACTTGATACCAGCGATTGTTTAGTTTATATTAGACATGGCTGCTTTTATTCTAAGGGAACAAAGTCATCAATTGAACGATTCTGGATTCCTGTACAAGTCATCTATTTTCATTTCTCTCTTGAGCGCCGCTGCATCCATCGTTTTTGGACGCATAAATACAATTTAAACATAATTTGTAGAAAACCTTAAATAGCGGATTCATTTGTCCACCCGAGACGCGCTTCGTTGCACTATCGTCAGTCTGGTTCCGTGTAAATGATGATTTTACTCAAAAGAACAAGCCTATTTACAAGCTGTTCTTTACACGGAACAAGACTGACAAGAGTGCAACGAAGCGCGTTTCTTGTTGACAAATGAATATGCTATTTCAGGTTATCTACAGATTTTGTACTGCCAAATATCTCTTCAAAATGTAAACATAATAAATTACTATAGAAGCCATTTTTTCCCTTTGCACGTTGTTGCCAGTCAACATCAAGTGTTTTGCAAGTAAATCTCAATGGGTTTGAATCCAGTAAAGTAGTCGATTACACAACATGTCAGAGTTTGGTCCTTAAAAGGGAATCTGCACCATATAAGGTAATCTTTGAGAGTGTCGCACATTACTTATGTCAACCTTCAAAAATCCATATAAAGTGTCTTCTTTTATTTATCAAGAAAAGAGTCTAAAATGAGACAACATAAATCCCTTGCCTTGTAAATGGTGATAGGGGAAAAGTAGGGAATTGTCTGCTTATAAAATATTTTTACGGTACATTAACAGAAGTACTCATGATAACATGATTTTGTTTGAATCAGATCATCAAAGTATGAAATTCTGGACAGTGAAAAGCTTTGGCAAAGAGGAGTGGAAAGGCAATGAGTGACTTGACATATTTGATAAGCGCCATATCACAGACGAAGACGATATTTACACGCCTACTTTACGCCCATATGGCATAAAATCTAGATATTCAGGAGCACGTTTTCTTAGCAGAGTGGAGCGTGTGGCCGTGTGGTCTTAAAGCTTGCACTGAAAACCTCCGCCACAGGGTTCGATTCCAGCGCTGGGAAGCTGTGACAACTTTTCTTTACCATAGTTACGCAGCCCACCCAGTCCATGTGAGGGAAATTGGGAAACTCAAGGAGCTCGGATGGATTGTACCTGTGTTTGGACAGCCCTGCCTTATCATACATATGTCACGCTACAAGTACAAGTACAACCACGGTAGAAGTGACTGTGGTCCACTCAGCCACTTTCACTCTAGTTCACAGAGTACGTTGCTCAGCTGATCGAACTGTTGAGCTTTCGTATCGACGGGAGAATCCATCATCCATCATTCTTAGCAGAGCCTTTATTCCTTCTAATCCATTGATATAGAAAGGACGTGCATAACACAGATCAATAAAACGGAACCTAGAAACCCTCAGTCAATATTGAATAAACACATAGTTCGTCATAAATGGCAGACATAGCAGCCGTTCTTTTGTACTCATATCCCAAAAGATGCCCAACTCGATGGCGAAATACAGCGGATGAGATCACTTTTAAATGTCCCTACGATCACAATGTTATCATTTACTATAGCCTAGCACGTTTTGAACTAGTTGTATCATTGCTGCAGAATGTGAAAATTGACTCAGAGACAAGAAATAGCACGCATATATTTAAGCCTGCGTTTTGGTGGACGTAAAATTTCTTAGCAAGATGTTGCAAGTAAGCTGTTCTCAAAAGTGTTAGAGGCCTAAAACCATTAGGTGGATATTTATAAAAGAAAGGGGAGCTTGAAGATAAGAAAAGATTTACTTCCATTTCCATTACATGGATGTGTTTTGGAATTGTTCTTTTCCTTTGTAGGCAAAACACAGCAATAGAGGCTCTTTAACAAAAGTTATTATTGCTATTGAAAGTGTATCGATAGATTGCACTAATGTAACATTGTCAGTACATTACGTATCGCACTTGCCCTTAGTTTTAATTGAATTGCCAAATTTGTTGGAAACTAAAGCAAAGGATAACCCCCTCAAGCAGTACTGTGCAATAAGACCAAACATCTGCTTGTTGAGGTTTGGAATTGTATAACAAACCAGAGTTTTTAAATATCGGCATTAGCGGTATCCAATTGAAGAATAGCCGCTCCTTTTTCGTGATTATATAGAATTTTAAGTGGCTTTACTTTTTTTCTTGCATATAACGTAACGAAAGCTCATAGACTCCCTGAATTATATCCGATAACACCTCTGGTACATTTCTTGCCACATCTCACAGTTATATTTGCTTTGGGTGATTTAATGTCGTTATTAAACATGCTTTTACCTTACCTTTTCTATCCAACGTTCTGGTATTTTTAATATCAGAAGAATCTTAATAAGAAAAGCAGAAAATTGATTCTGCATTTTTGGGCCTCCTGTGCACGTTTACAATCAGATTATCTAAAACGTCGATAAAGTGAGTTGAGGTTGCCATGACTTCCCTGCAAACACAAGTTGAGGAGACCTTGAAAGGACAATATAAGTTAGTTCGAGCTAGTTAGTCGTCTTATGTATCAAGGAGAGCAGTATGAATAGAAACTTCAGAGTTCCTTAAATTTGTAAGTATATCGGTCGTGTTAGGTATGTTATATCTGTTTATTACACTTACCTATCTGTTTTGATCAATTGATTCCTTTATTTGCACAAAGATTACACCTGCTATTAGTATCTTTCCTTCCACCGAACCTCCCTCATTTTTTGACGATCCGATATCTGCCTGCAATAGTAACTTTTCCTCGTAATCTCTCTTTTATTTTGTTGTACTTTCATCAGCTCACCAACTCTTTCAATACAAATGAAATGATTTTAGTGTCAATGGCCATTAGTCGCGTTTACTTGGTCATTAATTGAGTTGATGTAAAAGGAACGTTGACGGAATGGTCTTGGACATTTGTTTAGAAAATTCTAACTGTCCATCAAATTATCCATAATCTAATGAAAAGAATTTGCTCTAACCCTTTTATAAAAACTACGACTTTAGAGTTAGGTCCTGACCTAGGGTGCTTACATCTACAAATCAGCATTAGGTTGCCGACTATTGTGTTATGTAGCTTAGAAAAATTGTACCCCAAGTATCTGGTGTTTACATTTTGTTCTGTGTAGTAAACATTTTAATATTTATTTGAACGCTTTCTTCGTAATCACCTGAGCTTTCCACAGTCAACAGCGGCACCCTAGCGACTGAATTATATTTCTTAAAAAGATGGCTAAGAGTGTGCAGGACAACGGTCAGTACCATAAAAAGACCATTAGTGTTCAACAAGTTGATGTGATCCTATCCTTTCAGAAACTCTGTAAGTAACAACTTTATCTTTCCGTCAAAATATTAAAACTGTTAAATGCTAATGAACGTATATTTCAGGTGTAGGAAATACATCAATGTGTTTTCCTCATGTAGCAACCATTATAAAGCGCAATGCCTTAAAGCAACTTTCTTAGGGAAGGGGGGGGGGGTTGGAGCCCCTCTAGCACAAATTTGCTTCCCATTTCCGACCCGTAAGTGTTAGAGACTAAGAACACTTCAATTATTGGTTTTTTAATGCTTTAATTTTTTTGATATCTGCTTTGATTTGCGTTCTCAATGTTGTTTCGTGATCGAAAACCTACGGAAACCACACTTACAAGGAATATTTCTTGGGCCAAATTGCTCATTTAAAGACAGACGCATTGCATTTATCCTAGTACTTGTTATGTAGTACTTATTTTACAAGGAAATGTCTTAAAAGAAAGTACGTTTTTTTATTATACATCACATACAAGGAAGTGCAATCGATGACCGTATGTATTGGATACATTGTGAAGTTACATTGGATACAGTTTAAATAACTAGTACCATTGCATTTTCATCGTTCATTGGAAATAAAGGAAATAAATATATTAAGAAACTGATACCTTTTGGTAGCGTAATCACATGAGATGATACTTCAGGTGTAGTTTTTCAAGATATTAAAAACAAATTTGATCATGCAAGTGCGAAATGGTAAAAAAGGGGAGGAAGGGAGGAGGAAAAGGTGTGTCTACGTCAAACATATAAAGCGTGGAAGGTAAGCACTCGTCTTATGTTTGATTGGTTCCACTCTAAGGGACTTTCACAGGGAGCTTCAAACTTTTGATTATATAGGATTCTTTTTTTTTCTTTTTTGTGGCATACTCGATTTCGAGTGTAGGTTTCATGTATATGAAGATTAATTATTAAAAACTAAAGCCAAAATTTATGCAAAGAAAGGAGTCCTATATCACTACCGAATAAATCGTATCCTTTGCAAATCTTTCAGAATCAGAATGAATTTTTTTCTGACGAATTGTACTCTGAGGAGTGTCAGACGACAAAAGCTTTCTAGTACAAAATGAATTCGCTATTTCTTGCAGTTTTATTTATTTACGCACTTGTTTACTTAGATATTTACTTACTTATTTACTTACTTTTTGACCTGCGTGCTAGCTTTCTTATTCAATGAAATAATTACTTAGGCCGAATTTCTGTCCTAGGCATTGAGATGTATCTTTTCAAGGTCTCAAGATCGAGCATTGTAGACCCCAGCAATGCAATTTTCACCTGAATAGTATAACATCTGGTACTGGTTCATGCTTCTGGGAAAGTGGAATGGCAATTCTTCCCCAGCTCTCCCAAGTCGTCAGAGACCCTGTACATGATTTAGATTCGTAGAAATGTGCAGTTGGTAGACTATCAAGATAGCGTCAGCTGTGGATCCTAATAACACAGACTTTACTTAGCATAGTAAGCACAGTTTAAAAAATAACGTTATGGCAAACTAAGAAAGATAATAGAAATTGAACAGTATAGAAAGAAATCTGTTTCTATAGATAGAGAATTCCTCATTTCATGTCATTCTAGATTTGAATTCTCACAAAACGCCCAATCATTGTTACACTTACTTCAACATCTTTATCCTTTTGATTGCCACGTTTTATCAATAATTCAGTTGACACTTAAATTCTCTGGATAGGAATCAATGTCCAGAAAAGCAGAAAACGCCATTACAGCATAGCAACAAACCTGGAATGCGAATCTTTTAGCCAAACCTTTGCTTAGAGTGCACAACTTAAAAGAGATAATACTCCTTAAATTGAAGGCCCTTTTAAATAAGGAATACAGTTAAGATTAGCCTTTTTCCTTCTGAAGTGATCTATGCTATGACCTATGTAGAAAACAGTTTAACTATCTGTAAAATTTCTCCTTCATATGTCAGTGCGTGATGCAGAGGAGAGGCCTAATAGAACTGTATTCTAAGTCGGAAAGCAATGGTAGTTAAATACGGATTCTAGAGAATATTCTCTTGTTTACGAAGCTTCTTTCATGGTTAAAATGACTCTGGTGTCAAAACCCTGGTCTGAAGATTGGCGTTTCCAAACAGAAATAAATCACTTTTAACTTGGTCATATGACATTGTTATATAATCGGTACTATATGTTTTTGCTCAGAAGGTACATTCCTGTCTCTTACAGAACAGCTAAAGGGGTGACCATATTTTAACAGGGCGCTTTCATGAGATAAATTCGTTAGTTAATTTCAATTCACGTTGAGCAGTAATAGCACCTTTCACAAATTTTTCACTGTGACTCAACGAAAACCACCCTTCTAGTATTTTGGTAATAGCATAAGTGTTTATTTGGTTTAAAATGTAATTTTGGTTATTATTAGAAAAATAGGAGAAATACACTTAACTGAATTAGTAAGTCTTTTCTAAAGTTGAAATGTCCTTTTTGCAATTAGGTCTTACTCAATATCTTTGATACTTCAGCTATATTGGGTACATACTCACCTGTAGATCCGTCAAATATCAAGGCAGTTATTTCAAAACATAAATATAAACATATTCACGCACGTACATCTTAAACACATACATACATACATATATACAGTAAAAATAGATTTAAGAATACCGTTGCGACAGTGCTCAATACATTTCTGTAGAGCTCAATCATACAAATC
>JAAAKL020012865.1:0-12783 GCA_010016065.2 Carybdea cf. marsupialis auct. non (Linnaeus, 1758)
CTGGCGAATATAGGACGGAATATGCTGCTTGATCCTATCAACTAACCTCAAAGTCGTGCGTCCGACATAGCCAGCCTTGCACTGGCAAGAAATGAATAGACAATGGTGCTGCAATTTGTGGAAGGCACACGGTCTATGTGGTTAGTTGAGAACACTTTCTTACTGGAAAAAACTATGCGTGGGGTAACAGCGCCAAAACACTTCTCTACGGCCTTTTTGATCTGATGTTCAAATGGAAGTGAAAC
Source organism: Carybdea cf. marsupialis auct. non (Linnaeus, 1758) (assembly GCA_010016065.2). Taxonomy (NCBI): domain Eukaryota; kingdom Metazoa; phylum Cnidaria; class Cubozoa; order Carybdeida; family Carybdeidae; genus Carybdea; species Carybdea cf. marsupialis auct. non (Linnaeus, 1758). Next base: position 246 of record JAAAKL020012865.1, read on the forward strand.
GTTACCAATCAAGGGCAGTTTTAAGTAATCAGGGCATTTACTTAGTCCAAAAGGTTTTGTTTATAAAATACTTTAAATTGTTTCTTACCTGTTCAAGACTGATTTGGGTTAGATCACTTATATCAAATATCAGTCTTTGTATCTATTTGATCTGGAACTGTATCTGGCATGGCTTAGTTGTTTTGCATCCTTTTGACTATTATCGATCTGTTATCATAGCAATTTTTTAATTAAACTCTCAAAAATCTATTTATTGATTTCCCCTTTTGCATTTTTTAAATATGAAATATAAATTTCTGTCCTTGTCAATTACCTCTCTTTAAAGTTTTCCCTTTCCCCTGTATATTCACATTTGTACTGAGTTCTAAATCAGTAGGGATAGCACCTTCCCTGATGATATGATCAGTGGCAATAGTGATGCACACTTGAGAGGCAAGGGGAGGAAAACACCCCTCACAATTTTCTTCAGAAATAGAAAACTCTGTAATCCATAAAAAGTTACTAGAACACTCACTACCTGTTAATGGTCATAGGACATGTCAAAACACAGTAGTCAAGGCAAAACAAAGTTTGTAAGGGTACTTTATGACCTATTTGATAATTACAAGCAATAACCCCTCCTAAAGTCCAACCTGCTGGCCTCATCGTGGCAGAGGGGTGACAATAAGGCTGTATCTGGGCTATATTGACTGGGATGTATGTCCAAGGCAGGTTCAACCAAATTGAGTGTTCTACTTACGCTCAGCATGACCTATCAAGTGCCAAAAATAGGGACAACCATAAATCTATCCAGGCTAACTGAGACGCCAGACACCAAACAATCTCTGCATCAAATGCCACAAAAATCTTGCTTCCTTTTGGACAAGATATCAAAAATGATATACAATTTGTTCTCCTTTACTCTGATAAACTTGATCCTTATCATCAGAGAGAATATGGTGAGTTTTGAAACTTTAGATGTGCTCTCAATTTGGATCATATCTTGTATGAACAAGATCTTTGTGTGTTTCTCCTGCTGCTTAAATCTGCTGCATCAATATACTTTGCATTTCAAGCATGTTTTCTAATTACTTAGACAGCTTTATTTGAAAGTTAAAATGTGAGCTGCCATGGCCTAGTGGATACGTTTGTGGCCTTCTGATCAAGAGGGTCAAGATTTAACCCCAGGAAGGTCCATCAGGGATGTCAGGAAGGGCATCTGGTCTTAAAGTGCTCTATGTTCGAGCAACAAATACCATGAGAGTGGGCTACCATCAAACCCCATGAATGGGAAAAGAAGACATCAAATGGACAAAAAAGGAGGGGGGAGTAACAAAAAGAAATGCTCAATTTTAATGTCAATACTTTGCTTTTTAATAAGTATGTGTTACTGCTCTCAATAAATGCAAAGTATGATACCAGTATTTACTCCCAGGATGGAAAAACTCCATACTATTTTAAGAAAGCAGATCGTAACTCAATGCCCTTCCCCTGTACATAACAAAACCACTAACAAAGACTAATCACTGAGCACTTATAAATGCATCTGTCTTTTTCTATGAAGAATATTTTACAAATTCAACATTTTACCAAAACCCAAACCTTAATCTGCTACCTTAACTTGTAGCATAGATTTCAGTTCTGATATTTCTTTTGTATGCTGAATACCATATTCTTGAAAAAGGTGACCAAAACAGGGTGTTTTGAACTAATGAACTTCTGTAACAGTGGCAAAGCCCTATTCAAAGATCTTTGTACCCCTCAACATCAGCATAACTAGAACATGGTCTATTGAACAGTAACAGTTCATGAAGACATACATGTACATTCAAGAAAGATTTACTCACTTTGATTGTGTCAAATGGATGGCTCACAAGAATTCCAGCACAACCTGGAAGAAAGCAAAAGAGTGATTGTAGATGCATGAGATGCCCCATTCCACAAATACTGTATTTTTCATATCAGTGTCCGCAAGGACATAGGTCACCGGGCTAGCCAGGACCTGCAAAGATCATCTGGGGCACCTTTTAACATAGTACATTTTTCAGTATCAAAGCAAGAGGTCTTCCCTTGCAACCAGATACAACCTCTGCTCTGTCTCTTTACAACCTCATTTTGAATTGGGGCCAAAACATCATTACTTAACACAAACGCAAACAAAAGCACAATTTATTGAATCCAGTTATACAAAATCAAGAAAGAGTGCATGACCTTAACAAAAAAGTAACTTTATATGTTATTTTATTACTCAGTACTATTAATATATACATATGTATAGATATACAAAATCAGGAAGTTTCACTAGCAATCATGGTATACCTAGTAATTCAATAAACATGAATGCATATGGTAATGGTGGAGATCGAACCTGGGACCTCTTGCACAAAAATAAAAAGTGTAATAGTTAAGCTGATAATCAAGAAAGTCTATCTCAGATTCTCCCTACCACCAGCAATCTAATCTGTTTGTTTAGCTATCAGCTTCACTAGTGCCATTTTCTACATATACATACTCCGTAACATTAGAGGATGTATGTATGGGGAGGCCTAGTCAGATTTGTCTCCTTTGAACTGCACACTGATGCCTGTTGTAAAAGGTAGACTTGGCCAATGTTAGCTGCAATAAAAGCTAGCTGACTGATCTGGTGTAGTGGAATCATTAACCTTGGCTGACAACAGCTTCTTGTAGGTCACAAATAAAAGAGTTACTGTCAGGAAGGCCATGCAAATGAAAATTTATGCTTCAAATTCACTTATGTCAGTTCTCAGCTGATACTTTTAGGTTAGTACTTTGAACATCTGCACGTTGAGAGGGATGTTTAGTGAAATACTGGAGGCTTTGTCTTGGTGGAATACTTAAGTCTGTACTGTTCAAGAAGTCACATGGGAAGGGGGCCTAGAAAAAAAGATTTTGATGTCTGCATGTAAATCATTAAAATTACGAACAACTTCCCTTAAAGTCACCTCCAAAAGCCTCTTCCATTCATGAATATTTTCCCCACACTCTCAGAGTACTTTTTTCCTGACTTCATTCTTGCGAATTTGTCATCCTCATAAAACACCCTGAGAATCAGTCAATATCTATAACAATTCTGAAGCCTTGTATTTGATATTTATATTGGAAACATGCACTGGTTCCAGATTGTATTCTTACTCAGAACATTAAACTAAGTAGGTAGAGGGAATATCCCTTCATATACTGGCTCTTGTAATATAATGAGCATAATGAATTAACAAATGAGCTCTAATAAGATACATAAGACCAAGATTATGATTTCAGGAAGTGGGGGTTAATACCTTGGTGCAACCAGGAAAATACCTATGCTGCATGTAATAAAGGTCTTAGTTGCAGTTCTATCCTATGCCATATATGTGTATCCTGGAGTCACAAGCATTGTTCTGTTATGCAGGGGAGGTCATCTGAAAACCTAGACTTCAAGTGTCTACATTGCACTGGTAATGTTCAAGCTATTGGCATCAGACCTTCTTGTGAAGCGGCACTTTGTGACAGCAAGTTGGAAGTGGTAGACAAGTTGAAGTACCTAGCTATGGGAATTTGTACTGAGAGTGCTTGTGAGTTGGCCAAAGTTAAGAGATCACACTCTGCTTGGGGTATGTTTCCTTTGAGAGGAATGAGTGAGCTATACTCTTATGGATGTGTAATGCGGAGAGAGAAGAACAGGTCAGCACTTCAATCCTGCTCCTATTGGTCAATATTAAGACCCTATACACAATGCTAAGGTGAAAATGACTTAAATGTTTTGGACATGTGCAAAGAAATACATCTTGGATTAACAAGTGAAGGCATCTGGAGGTTGATGGCAGAACAGCTCATACTTGGCCACAGAAAAACTGGAAAACTCCAATGAAGGCAGATCTCTGGGAATGGAGAGACCCTTCTCATGCAACACAACACCATACCGAGTGGAAACACGTTGTGAAAACTGCTAGGCACACACACGTCTGATGTGTCTTAGAGACTTCAAATGGATATGTATGATGTATATATGTACTACTACTGCTGCTGCTGCTGCTGCTACTACTACCACTACTACTACCACCACCACTACTACTACTACTACTACTACTTCTACTACTACCATTACTGCTGCTGCTGCTTCTATTACTACCGTCACTATACACTTACCATACAGTAAATTGTAAAATGAAAATCGTGACTAACGGTGTGGTTGCTCAACTTAGCTTTCTTTTAATTAAAAAATAATACTTTAAAAGGTGTAGCAAATAATCTCCACGCCGCAATACTATGAATACGAGCATGAGTGCATCGTCCGTAATACATTATGAGCCTTGCTCGGCATTCCTATTTCCGTAGTGTGATGACATACCAAGCTCCAATGTTCTTCTGAAACTGTTTCGATTAGGGCCTATACATTTTGCGTGAAGCGTGCGTTAAGAAAACTCTTGAAACTCCTATTTACACAGAAAACGTGAAATAGCCTAAGACATAAGCGAATGGCAAAAGCTTACTCAGATAAAATCTACTTGTTGCCTCATTTTATGCTACCTTGGCGCTACTGCAGTCCACCTTGGCGCTACAGCAGGCCGAACACTTACACCAAGTTACACATATGATAGCTTAAGATACGCACAAACTTTTATTGGTCAAGAATCGGTAGAGTCTTACCTGAAATCCACCCTGCAAAAAATTCCGCTATAAAATCTACGTATGGTCCTCTTGAGCTCTTACTCTCCATGGCCTACATCGACTGCCGGCAGAACACTGTACTGTCAAAGAATGTTTACGCCGGTCCCTCAGGGTTGATTGTTCTAGGTTTCATCTACCGCCGTTTACCTATCGGCACCAGTTGTTATGTACTTTTTCTCCCATGGCTACTGATTAACTCTCTTGAGAGATTCTTTCCATGAAAATACATCCACCAGAATAATATTGTTAGTTTGTTTGTGAAAACTGTCAAGGATATGAGACCCTAGACAAGGCTACGTCGATTCAAACTAATCAGAGGAATGAGATAAATCTGTTCTGGACGTGGCTGCAGATCTCGATTCCAGTGTTCACAGTCCTTGTGTAACTGCATTTTGTAACAACTCGCAATCTCCCTATGTAGCTATTTTTTGCACTGCATCGCCCATACCCTCAGCTTCCCAAGCACGCCCACTTCGCACGGCCAGCTTGGTTATACCTCTCTTCGCCCAAATAGCACACGAAGTTGCCGCATGCTTCACTCTCCGAGTCAAAAGTTCTGAACAGAAAGGCTCTCTTTCGCTCAAACATCGCCCCAAACCCGCCAACAATGGATTTTAGCTCTTGAAAGATTGCCTAAATGCAATAAAGAGCCTAATCTTTCAAACCTTGCACCAACAAAGTGGAAAAGCTTGACTAACAACACATCTTACGGGGACAGAACTAGATAAACTGCAATACATTGATGTTGGCAAGAACAAACTGCGCGATGTTTTGAGAAAATGGGTTGTACTTATGGAGGTATACGAAAAGCGCGATACCAAGGGAGAGGGAGGAAGGCCTGTACACCCTCTATTATTGGTAGAGCAATCTTTTTAGACACCATGATCATAAACCTACCCAGGATAAAGTGAGGTAGGATGAAAAACCCTTGTAGAAGAATAGTGGAACGATTACAGTACATGTAAGGCTCAATACTGGAGTATGAACTGTTAGAAAAGCTAACAGTCTTTCTATTGCTCACTTGATAACGACTTCCTACGAACCTATTGTCCTTTCTCGTTGTAAAGAAAACGCAAGCGCAGAACCGATCAGAAATAGGGCTGTCCAAAGCACCATATACTACTATTCGATTAGTTGGACAAATTTTTTTCGATTAATCGATCAATCGCTATCTGTAGGCGTGGCATGGGCGTGCTGGAAACGCACAAGATATTAGTTGTTAATTCATGAAATACCATTTTCATTTTGTGTCGAAAACAAACAAAAAAATCGCAATAAAAAAACTGTCTGTGTTTTTCAGTACTCGAAAAATTGTGTGACACTAGTGCAGGACTGATTATTAAGAAGGTCGAAAGGCTTGTTTCCTTAACGGGAAATCAGAAAAGCTAGGGCCGCAGCAACCATGAACGCGTGTCCTCCGTTCTGTCACGTGTGTAAGAATTGAAAAATAAATTATATATAAACGACGGTGTGCCCCCAATACCTCCCTCACTATGAAATTTGGAGAAGATAGTTTGATTTATCAAAAGAAAATTAGTTTGGGTAAATGGGAGAGCAACAGAATAGTAACATGACTAATGACAAGTATGAGTCTTCTATTGTTTATCTTGTAAGTTTTTGATTGAAACAAGCCAAACTTTTTAAACGTCGATATATTATATGTATTTATGAGGGGCCTGTATTTAATAACATTGAAGGACACAATCCCACTTAATCTAGCTCATTATGTCAGCAGAGGCGTGCGCCCCTTGCACGGTCAACTTTATTTCTTTAACAAAAAAGAAGGCTGCCTGATGCTTGTCTGTTTTCGTACGCAAAAGACTTTCGTATGTTATATCATTTCTGGTCTCTGTAGTATTTTGATTAAGATCGTTTTCATTTTCTAACCAAAATCACCCGAGGCCTACTTTCTCTTTTCTATTCTTTAAAGAAAGTTATCCCTGTTACCAGAAAAGTCTTTTCCCTTCAAGTTTTGACTGCTCCAAGAATAATGCTGTGCTTCTAGCAAGTGGATTGTCTCGGGTGGCTGTGCCTGTTCCTTGATGTTTGATCATGCGTTAAGATAAACAAATGCACAAACTAAGACCACGGCAGACAATCGATCATAGCAGACATTCGATCATCGCAGACGTTCAGACTGTCATGTGATATTCTATCACTGTTGACTCTGCCTTGTGATCGATTATTGTCAGAAAGCTACATTATCGATCATCGTCGTCAAATCGAGGTAATCGATTATTGTCATGAAAGCGAGGTATTCGGAGATCGTTCTGCTTTAGTGAAAATTGAAGGTAAAACTAACCTTCGATTGATCGATTAATCGATGTTCGCTGGACAGCCTTAGTCAGAAATGAAAGATGTACATATGTATGTAAGTACCCAATCTGCAGACAGAACTGCTTCGCCCTTAGAGGGCTCATCAGTGCAGAACAGAGCGTTGAGACTGAATTCTAGCTGTGTAGCTAGCAAAGCTGCTACAAAGCAATTTAAAGAATTCATATGGTACCATGCCAAAGTGCTCAAACTGCGCAAGCACAGTGAGCAATGCATAAAGCAACAGCAATGGTACCGTCTCAAGCCTAGAGTGAGACTAAAAAATGAAATTCGCTACTCCGAGCTTCACGCATTAGCGATCACCAGGCAAATTTATACATGAAAGTCGGTGTAAACTGCTCTGAATTTATGCATCGAGCACTCTCTTATGTTCAGAAAATCATCCTGATGATAGTTACATATATATATATATATATATATATATATATATGTATAGAAATCATTAAGCAAGAAGTGCTTTAGGCGCTGGCCCGGTTCTTACCTAGGATCTCCCACTCCGATAACGAAGACTTTACCATTGCACTAAATAGTGCAATAGTAAAGTCGACAATCCGGCTAGCCGATCCCGAATTCTCACCAGCAGCAGCAACCTTATTTTTGTTTCGCTGTTAGCTGTATGTGTATATATATATATATATATATATATATATATGTGGGTCATGTGCTCAGTTTATAAAACGATTTACAGATCTGTTTAACTTTCTGGTTGAAAATCCAGGAAGAAGATTTTTGCTCACAATTGCCAGTCTGTGAGATTTAACCATAGCTGATCGTTAAGGGAAACTGTTCCAAATTTAGAGTACCTAGATTGCCTAAGAAGGACTTCCCAAGCGTTTTCTTAAGTAATTTCTGGCCACTGAAAAAGTGATGTAAACAATAAGTCAACCGATACAACCGCTTCCTTCTCTTGGATTGCACATTGCGAAGTTTTGATTTTGTGTTGAAGTCTCATGAAATTAATGTAAACAACCTCACGATTTTCTATCTAGATTGGTTCCTATTGCCGGAGTTTTAAGGATAATCGCTGTGGTACCAAAATATGCCGAGATACATGTGATTCCAGTGGCTTCAAGTGTGAACCTCTTATGGGTAAGCTAACCTGTAAACTTCAAATCATAATATGTGTACGTTAAATTGATTTTATTATTCTGTACATGTATAGAAACTCCATTTGCGAGCATCTTAGACATAGCGACTGAGTAGTTTTGAATGGGTCCATGAAATCAAATTTCAAAGAGAGCAAATGGTTTACTATAGTAGAGAACTGTTTCAATTGAGCCTATCATGAAAAAATAATCTCTTAGAATCGAATAGTTATATAACGAAATTAAAGCTTAGATATCGCAAACACTATCAACATGTTGACGGACTGATTTAAAAAGAAGCTATAGCAATTCCTTTTGGTGTCTCATAACGGAGATCTGTCTCTCTACATATCGATTGCCTGTTATTTTCTGATATGTTCATATTGTTTCACGAGTTAAAAATCGTAATAAATTAGCTTACAATGCAGTTTAAAATGACGTTGTTGTCATCAAATGTTGTGACGTTTTTAATGACTGTTTAAGGTTCATCGTGCCTGGACATCAAGAAAAGGTATTGGAATTTGCAACCTACCAGTGCATTAAAGCTTAGATATCGTAAACACTATCAACATGTTGACGGACTGATTTAAAAAGAAGTTATAACAATCCCTTTCGGTGTCTCATAACGGAGATCTGTCTCTCTACATATCGATTGCCTGTTATTTTCTGTTATGTTCATATTGTTTCATGGATTAAAATAATAAAAAATTAGCTTACGATGCAGTTTAAAATGACGTTGTTGTCATCAAATGTTGTGATTTTTTTAATAACTGTTTAAGGTTCATCGTGCCTGGATATCAAGAAAAGGTATTGGAATTTGCAACTTACCAGTGCATTTTATGAATTTGTTTCGCCGGTTGGAAAGAAGGCATGGACAGGTTTCTGTGATATGGAAACAGATAGAGGTAAAAATTGTACTGTCAAAATTTTCATAGTGTTGTTTGCCACTGTGTATTAATTCGGCAACTGGATATGTAAGTGAACGTAGACAAAATGTCGAAGATCAGTTTTATTTGTCATTATTGTCAAAATTGATACCGAGGGCATAAAAATTATTGAAACGTGAAGAGGGTTTTGTCCTCCAAGCTTCAAAAACTTTGGAACTCTGTTTGAGATGTCACGTTTGAGATGTCAAGATCTTAAGATGTCATATACGTGATGTAGTGATCGAATTTTTACGTTTGAGTGTTGTTTCAATTAAGGTAGAGATATAACCTTAGTATCATGGACGAATTAAGAGATCTGGCAAATCAGACGGATGAGGAAAAGATAATTGATAAGTGATACATTTAGCAGACAATGCCTGAAAGTGGAAAATGTTGCGAAAAAATCTGGGTAACACTCTAAAAACCAATAGGCTATTGGGAGAATATTGCCCATTTGACCAAGCATTAAAGGTGTTTGGCATATAAACATGCAAGCCACAACACCCTTAGTACATTTCTGTTAGATCTATAACTTGCTTCACAAGGTAAAATAATACAGTAAACCTTCACGTCTTATATTATGCCTAATATTTGTAACCCTAGCATGTCTACCGTTTAGTAACTACAGTAATAGTAACTACATTTATAAAGTGTAAACGGTGAACTAAAATTACGAAATCATATAGCTATAGACAGATGTGAGACAGGTAACCAAGCCTTTTTTAATACACAACATTCAATTTTTTGTCCACAAAAGCCTAAGAACTTTATATTCAGCTATGGTAATCATGGGGCTAATCAAATCATTTTATTCAGAAATAACCGATTAACCGGCTAGAACTTTCAAACTAAACTACATTCTTAATTAGATTGCCTACCATTAAATGATGAAGAAGCTAGCAATATGTACCTCGTAGAAACAGTAAAAGCAACAGATTTTCAGCCTGCTTAAAGCTTTCCTGTTCCCTAAAAAAACACGAGTGGTATTTCGAAACTAAAGTGAAACATAAGTGAAATTTAATTATATGTGTACGTAATCCTACAAACATCCTCGTTAAATCGTCAGTAAGATTTGTGCTACCATTACGTCTATTTGTTTTATCATACCGCGCTTATCTCTTCAGTCCAGCATTTTAGGCTAGAGATAAGGCAATGGTGTTTACTTAATTATCATTTACATCGCTCTTTATACAGAAACTTTGTCAACCTATCTCCATAAAGACCTTTTCCCTTCTATGTGCAGCTGTCAGACGACTGTATAGTGTTATTGATTTATTCTTTCTTTAAAAAATAAATCCTTATGCCATTAGCCAAACCTGCACAAAATCAGCTTCTGTACTCCATTCTTCACTTGGCAATGTGACACAGAATGTTAACAGAGGGGCGAGATCAAAGGTACCAACAAGCATAGGGTCATCCCTGCATCCTTTGTAATCATTTCCACATAAGCAAATTTGAGAATTACAACATCATAGGTGTCAGTTCATGCAAAAACACAAGCTTAGTCATCTTTTTACGATAATAGTTAGTGGCACTTTCCCATCCGTCTTTTTTCTATAATTGGTAAAGGAGGAAGTGGTATAGCAGTAGAAAAGTTATTCAACTCTAAAGCAAAACTATGACCTAAAAGCTACAGAAACATATTCGGCGATTGATCAACATAAGCTGTAAGCTAAACAGCCTATAACTGTAGCAGTGACATTTACTTATTTTTGAAGTGCGAGGTATCCTTTCCAGATCTAGAGTAGTATTAGTAAACGTATCATGAAAGAAGTTTATTTTCAAGTGTATATTTCAGTGAAATATGATTGCCTGTTTATAAAGCATGTTTCATTTGCAAGTTAAAATTTGCTTTACTTCCATAGGCGGATGGCTACAGATTGCTCAAGTGAATATAGAAAGATATGACGCTATAACCATAAAAGATATAACCATAAAAGCTGCTGATGACATCAAATCGATAGTCTTCCAAAGACGTAACGGTTACTTGAGCCCTGCCGGAATGAAATCTTTACGACAGATGTACAAATTCACGCAGATTCGATTTTTCTGTGAAGAGAAGAAGGAAAGCAAAAAGGTGCATATTATGACTGCCCAGAACAAGTTTGGCCGTGAAGTAGTGGATTTTTTTAGCAGCGTTACGACAACGATGCCTAAAATGTGTGACACAGTTGTAAGTTTGCAGGATGATGCCTCATTATTAGGAAAGGAATGTTCAACATGCACTTCCTCATGTGCTTGGCTTTCCAGCGATCTGGGAAAGGTGCCCTTGATAGTTCCACAAAAAAGTCAATGGCGACTTGTGAATGGTACTCCAGAGTGTGATACGATTTCTTCCCCAAACAGAAGATCTGACATTAAAGGCGTCTGGAAAATATTTGTGAGATAAAGGGCCCTGTTCCGTATTTTTCAGCTTTGGGATAAATTGGTCAGGAAAGGAACCACTAGCGCAACCATCCATGCAACGAACGGAATTTGTTTCTGAGGCAAATGAAATATAAAAAACATTTGCTTCATGTACGATAATGCTGCATGTACGCAAAACCCCAGATGCCTTATGATGTTTTCCTACGTCATTCATCAAAGGTGACGGCTGGAAGTCACTGAGATTAGGTGTATGCTCACCGTAACATTTCAGTTGAAACTATTGATTTGCCTAAATAAACTTTTTTCGCGGTAGTTTTTCATATTTTGGTGAACTATGAGTCATCGTGCTACATGACTGTAATATACCTTGACTACTTATACAATGCCTTTTTGGCATGGATAGACAAGTCTACAATGCAGCACTAACCCCTTTCCCAAAGAGAGATAAATCACTTTAAATTTATCATATTCGTGATTAATTTTTGCACTAGTAAAAAGATTTTGGGAAGCTTGAATAGTAAAAAGCTCGGTAACGACGTTTTTAAATGGTAAGTACCCCAAACTGTCATCAACAGGGTTCAAAACTTTTCTTTCTCTTACGTTACACTTCTTTTCTTGTATTTTGAAGATACCTCCAAAGTAAGATGTTTTCCTCTCTAGTTAAACACTTTCTCAGTATGATAGATTAAAATAACATTTCTCTTAAAATTACTTCGAATGTGTCAGTGGTTTTGCAATAGAGTAAGTTTGCATTAAAATTGTAAAATTATTGATCTTGTCTGTGTATGACATTTTCTGATCAATGTGTGATTATCTTAATGGCTTACTTTTTACCTATATTTAGCTAAATAGATATATGTGTTTTGTTTCTCAAAGCTTACAGATGGACTTACCCTCCATGGCTTCACTTAGTTATATTTCTACTACTTCTACTACTACTATTACTTCTTCTTCTACTACCACTACTTCTACTACTACTACTACTGCTCCTACAACTACTACTACTTCTACTACTACTATTACTTCTTCTACTACTACTCCTGCTTCTACTACTACTATTACTTCTTCTACTACTACTACTACTTCTACTACTACTATTACTTCTTCTACTACTACTATTACTTCTTCTTCTACTACTACTACTTCTACTACTACTATTACTTCTTCTACTACTACTCC
>JAAAKL020012866.1:0-12783 GCA_010016065.2 Carybdea cf. marsupialis auct. non (Linnaeus, 1758)
CCTAAACGGTCCTTCAATGCTTTCATGTCGGATGTTACTGCTTTTTCTCATTTACTTGGTCTACTATGCACGTAGTTCAACGAATTGTCTATTTTACAAATTAAATCAGATAGGGACTGTGGAGGGACTATTCAGTTTTATTCCTATTATGCTCCGCTTTAAACAATTGCCCTCGGGATGGGGGATTTGAGCCCCCTTACCGAAACGTCACAACAGTGCATCCCACGGCATTGCGCTTTGGTGTCCTTGCAGTACAATCCGTCCTTACTTAAGTGATAAAAAAAGGTGTGGATCTCGGAGGTTTAGTTTCTTTGATGTGCTTTTTTTTGCCGACTAAGGTCATCGGTTATCACTGATCAACAAGTAATTTTGGCAAGATTTTGTGTCATTTCTCTTTTTTCTTCCAAATTAAGCTATTTTGTAACAGTAAAAATTTGAAATTCAATTCCAAAAGCTGTTCTATAGCCAGATCTGTAACTGTGTTGTTGGACACCCTTTGCACAGGTACGCATTTTGCACAAAGCTACTCTGTAAATGATAGAAATGTTGAAATTTCATAGGGGCGGGTAGGCTCAACGGAGCTGCACTCGATGAGGGCACAAGATCAGATAGTGTACAGCAGTAATTTTATTCATGAGCTAGACGTTTTACGTGACAGGCATATTTACAGTAAAAATATTACATGGACTATTTATGCAAGAATTTTCTGAAAACTTTTTACACGCTGTATATGCAATTTGCACAAAATGTTTCGCTACAGAAAGGTAACGATCTAATTAATCTTGTATTCACAACTATCTTCTAAACTTAACCCTATCCTTTTTTACCAGATAAATAATTAAACATCTATAAAGTATTTTAATAATCATAATTTACTCTGTTCGAATTAATTTATCATAATCGCAGCTAAACAGAATCCTAAGGACTTAGCACGAACGGTTAAAACGTGTTGACCAGCAGAAACGTCTTTGGCTATAACATCGACCTGTGTCCTCCGACCTGTGTCACCCTTTCGACCTTCTTCAATAACTGGGGGTGATTCCGGTCTTTCGTCTAGCCATACTTCAGCGCTTCCAAACCATCGTGTATGTGTTGTTATGGCAACTTCGCTCTTCTTACTTTCCTTTTGTGAACTTTGACTCTTTTGAGGGATTTCAAAACCTACTTGGATTTCACTTCCAGGATGCTCTGCTTTCCAGCAGATGACACGATCGTATCGAACGGGGAAATTTGTGGCATAGTCAAGTCTATACCCATCGTCCTTCACGACCCTAACTTCTAATGAATTTGTTATCCTCTCTTTCATATCGGGAGTAATCAAAGTCCAGCAAAGAGGCTGAGGATGTTCTAACCCCACAAATAAAGGCGGCGGTATGATATAATTATCAGCAAAGTCGGGAATTGTTCCTTTGTGCTCAGCAGCCCACTTCAACACAGATCGCATCACGTGTCTAAGGTGTAGGATAAGCAGTAATGACATTTGAGCATGCGCTCTAAGCGACGGGTGGTATTGGTCATTGCTAAATAATGTTCTGAGTGTGAACAGTTGTTGGTGCTGTAGAAGTGGCTCGCAAACCATAGATCGCCAACTTAAACTAGGAAGTTTGTAATAATGTGCAATGATGTCCTCTCCCTGATCTTCAAAGTTGGGGCAGGTCGTTTTCGACACCTTGTAATCAATACCTTTGAAAAAGTTCACATACAGTAATGCTGGTTGCTTTGGTAACTGTAAAATCATACGTGTCAGTCTTTCCAGGGGTTTAGCACCTTTTGTAGGTAGAGTAACGTATCGATTGTAGTCGTTCCCAGATAATTCCCATAACACCAAATCGGTTTCATTCGCTATATGATTTCTCACGCAGTATGAAAAGTAATCCGTTCCTATTGACCCGATTGCTACATTGTTGATCACCATTGAGGAGCCTGTTAAAGGGGTAATAGCTTTATTCCACCAATCTGCCAATCCCTTGTAATAGAGCCCATCAATATTACCCCGGTCCTTGTATAACCCCCCACCAGCACTGATAGATCCCCCGACGATACTTAGAGTGATATCCTCCCCTTTTAAAGCTCTTTTCATTGCACTTTTTATACGGTCAATGGACCCAGCATTAACGAGTCCATTTCGCAACATAGTAGAATTCAATCCAAGCATTTTTAAGTTCTTATAAACATATATCCAAACTTCTAGAGGATCCTTATTGATGTATTCTAACATCGTTTGCGCTTTCCAGGGATCGATAATTTGTGGACTCTCTCCCTCGGCCGTTTCGTCATCGTCTTCATCTGAGGGATGTTTATCTGGAGTGATAGTAATCTTAACGGAAGATGAATTTTTTGATGGAGAATCTTCACTGTTCTCCGTTGAATTTGTATCGCTTGTGTTTGTCTCAACACTACTGTGGTGATTTGACTCAAGAGAGGTGGGTGTTACTGAAGGCTTGCTTGTTGGTATATAGTTAATAGAAAGGACAGGAGCGGCCGTTTTGCTCGTCATGTGTATTTGCTTCATCGTTGAAGATTTGGCTTTCTTGGTTGCATTTGTATGGAATCTTTTGTGTCTGGTAACTAGTGTAATGTATGAAGTGGGGTGCATTGTAACAGTTGATGTGACTCGATCTTTTGTCAATTTCTTCGTATGAAGACTTTGCTTAGCTGGAGTAGTTGCAACCAAACCAGTTTTTCTAGCATTTTCAGTCTCGTTCTGGTGCTTTGGTGATTCGTCAGACGTATTCTCAATCTGCTGGTAGGTTCTTGTCGGATGGGACTCGTTTGTGCGCCTTTTGCCTTGAGTTAGGGGAACCCCTTTGATAGGCGTAGATTTAGTCGGATGTGGATTGGTTAAAGGTAGAGCTGCCTTGCGTACTGACTTCGCATTATCATTCGCCTTTGGCTTAAGGTTACCCGCTTCCTCTGATTCTTTGATAATTGGAAAGGTTTGTTCTTGATTAAAACGTTCAAGTGGATCAGGACTTGAAAGGTACCTCTTCTTTCCACCCTTAGAAAGCTCTCGTTCTCGAGTTACAGCTATTTCATGTGGACTGTGTCCGTAGACTTCAACCTTAGAACTTTCGCTGTTCGGCTTCCTGTCTTTTTTCGTCTGTGATTCCTTCACAAGTTTTATGAACTCGTCATCAGTGCCTTCCTCGTTCAACCTTTTCTGTAGTTCCATCAATTTGGAATCCTCGATCAAAAGATAGTCATTCTTCTTCTTCTTTCCTCTTGCGTTCGCATTCACTTGACTTCTACCGGAGCTCCCCTTTCCAGACTCGCCTGGTCGTTGCCCCTTCCCCATCTCCCTCTTCTTTTCAGTGTCAAGTATATTCTTTAATCTGCTGTCCATACTGCTGAAACTTTTTGACAACTCTTTTAAACTCTTATTATTTTTGTCCGTGTTTGCGTTATGAGAAATACTGTTATCTAAAACGATGGTATATCCTTCTGAGTCTTCCGGGGTTTCTTTGATCGTTTCTCCGTGTGTCTCATCACCATCTTCTTCATCGATAACGACCATAGTCTCTTCGTTTTTGCCAGCGACCGTGTCTTCTGGCATCGTGATGTCATATCTCTTAGCGCCTACAATAGTGCCAGGCCCCTTGTTGTCATTTTTGTTTAAAGTCTGTCCCAACTTTCCAACGTCCTCCTTTCTCCTCTGTAAAGGAATTCCATTTTTAACTTTGATGTGTTGTTGGCTAGCACGATTTACTGTTCCCTTTTTCTCCTGGGCCTGTTTAGATTTCGAAGGACCAAGAAAACGATCATTTTTGTCTTCATCAACTATGGAATGGTTGATCAGAGAGCGTCGTAATCCCCTGTTTCTATTGCTAGAAGCAAGTCCCGGTTGTTCTTGTAATGCTCTAATAGCAGGTTTTCCAATAATAGTTACCCCTAGGCAATCGATTCCATGTAAACAAATCCAGAGGTCGATGACTATGAGCAAGTTTATTCCAAACATCCTTTCTAGGTGAACTTTTGTCTCTGCAAGACATATTCTTAGAAAAGCCTGTTCCTATCAAGACTTCGAGAAGAGCTGCGGATTTTTTTTTCTAGAATAAAACAAATGCAATTTTCCATAAAACACTTTGAAGATCACTGCCAATAATAAGGCTGGTGTCCTACTTACTTAGGTGAGTTAGCTCCCTCGGCAAGGGAGGGAAGTAAGCTCAGATGCTAAGGAGCTAGTCTACCATGGAGAGGGTTTTTGGATCAAGTCCACGCTCCAAATTCAACGTGAAAACTTTTACATCAAGTACCCGGAATCAGCTTAGGATAACAGAGGCGGGGAGGAAAGGAGCGGCCCACCCCAACTCACCAAAGCCACGTCTCAAGATATGAGATTCTCTACCTCGTCAAGTCTCTTGCGCTCACTAGCAGAGTGTACGTTTACCTTATCAACAATCTGCAAAAATATCTTACAGAAGGTGTATTGGCGCAATTTGTTATCCTGCAATATTTTCTGATCCTATCCTGCAAGTGTTGGGGCACAAAGCTTCTTTGGACCAGATGCTTTCTTTAGAGTTACCAATAGCCCTTCGAGGAGGCGACCGCAAAATGTCTGGTAAAGAGTAGAAGTAAAGCATCCACTGGCTATTATTATGGCTATTTGTACGGTATACAGAGCACGCACTACGTATACATGGGCCACGGGTTCAAATCCCGTTGATAGAGCATTTATATTTTTCCTATTATCTTTGTCAAACTTATCAATGCAAAAGCTCTCGACAATACAGTGGCAACTTTCCATGGAATTTGAACAAGTTGATGGCATCAGACATCAAACGTAACTTTTCGAAAAAAACCAAATAATTCTCTGCCGTTCTTTGATGCCGTTCTTTGACGCAGAGGCAAATGGCACCAAGTCGTGCAATATGTTAAAAGTTTTATGAGAAATTCTCAGGCTCAATTTTAAATGAAGTAAAAATGCTGCCTGTTCACTAATAGTAATAGACAGCCTTTTGGAAGATTCAACCATTCATTTTATCTGACGGAATTATTCGCCTATGTTGGACTCAAGGAAAAGAGGGTACCAAATTCATGAGCAGTGTTTACAGATCTGCTTCACCCGGTCAAGATATCTTCTGGATACTCAAAGTAAATCTTATTAAAACTTTGGTTTGTCATTTACTCAATTTCTAGTAGAAAACCAAAACATGTTAAAATTCTTTTTATTACCTATGGCTATCCCGTTGATGTCATAGACGTTACTGGAAAGTCAAATTCCACAATTTATGCCAGTAAGAAAGCATTATCAACTAATCATACAGATTTTGTGCCTTTCACAGATTGGAGCTCTGTTGCAGATCAATTTTATTGCCAATGCGAGGTTGCCTACGTTCACCTCAAGGCGTCGAGGTTAGTTGACAGAATTTAGCAGATGTTGCATCAGTTATTTGGTAAATATGAACTCCTAGGGACAAAGTACGCCGGTGTTTCAAAAACTATTTAATTTAAAAGTCGAGCCCATTTGGACAGCTCATTAGAAATAATGAGGGAAAGCAAATAGGCCTATATTTGAAACATCTTCATAACCTAAATTCCGAATCAACTTTTTCCAACTTACGGCACGAAAGAAAGTGAAATTTTCTTAGTTTAAGTGTAAGGTGTAAACGCTACCACTTTCCAAAAATATGCGTGCGCAAAATGTCTCGATCTCCGTCAAACGAAAAAACTAAAGTCTTTGATAATTGTTAAATTTTTACATTATTGCATTAAATGACTTTGGTTTTTCTAAGCGTTTTCCTCCGACTCGAGATAGGAAAGGACGGTAATGCGGAGGAAAAGTGTGACGTCACGATTTTAAAAATATTTGAATTACGGAAAAAATACTCGATATTCATAGCCCTATTAGAGAGAACGTCAATGGCCAAAATTGAGAGTCTTGCCTATTCCCAACACCGAGATATCAGGTTTCAAAGTTTTAAATCTCTCTAACAAAACCTAGATATCTGATGCTGGATCCTAACGTTAGGATCCAATGAAAATTAAGAGAGTTTTGACCAGAGATTTTTTAAATTCGAACGCCTCTAGTTTAAACATTATATACACTAGAGATCTGTTATTTTGGGAAACAGCCTATTCTAGGGTTGTCTTTAGGTATCTGGATTCAAATTGTCCTATTTACAAAACTTTTGATTTGTGACGTCATCACTTTTCCTCCGCATAAACTGTGGGAAATGACAGATGCATATTCTCTGTTGATTAGGTTATTTAAAAGGTAAGTTGTAAAAGGATATGATGAATAAGCCGTCTTTCACGAAGCCAGACTTCTTTCACTTTTGTGAAATTGGAAATTTTTTACCTTTCCCAACCTTTATCTTGCAAACTATTTGTATGATATTTACATCTGAACTCATATGCGTGGCCACCTAAGTAGGGTAGAGTTAAGGTGGGGTACAAATAGGGTACGGTAGGGGTACTGTAGGGCAGGTTAGAGTTACCGTAGGATTAAAGTAAAGTTAACCTTTGGATTAGCATTATACTGGAATAATGACCGTGTAATGGATTTGTACTGGAATATTATAAATAAATGAGTGAATGAATAAATGAATACAACTTTCGATTAGGTTGGCCTTCAGCTATGCTCATACCTCATTCGATTCCCTATTATCTCCTCTATCGATATACATCTAATAGAGTATATATAGTAGAAATCAGGGACTTCCTATATTAATTTTAACTAAATGTGCTTTCCATTTTCCTCTCCCAGTGCTACGAGCTCAAATACTTCCTGTGCTACGAACGTAAATACTTCCTGTGCTACAAACTTAAATACTTCCTGTGCTACCAACTTAAATACTTCCTGTGCTATGAACTTAAGTACTTCCTGTGGTACGAACTTGAATACTTCCTGTGCTACGAACTTAAAAACTTCCTGTGCTACGAACTTGAAAACTTCCTGTGCTACGAACTTGAAAACTTCCTGTGCTACGAACTTAAGTACTTCCTGTGCTACGAACTTGAATACTTCCTGTGCTACGAACTTAAAAACTTCCTGTGCTACGAACTTAAAAGCTTCCTGTGCTACGAACTTGAAAACTTCCTGTGCTACGAACTTAAGTACTTCCTGTGCTACGAACTTAAGTATTTCCTGTGCTACGAACTTGAATACTTCCTGTGCTACGAACTTGAATACTTCCTGTGCTACGAACTTGAAAACTTCCTGTGCTACGAACTTAAATACTTCCTGTGCTACAAACATACATACTTCCAGTGCTACGAACTTAAAAACTTCCTGTGCTACAAACTTAAATACTTCCTGTGCTACGTTCTTTACGAGACAAGCAATACAACTCTAGTACGATTTATTTAAGAGGGCCATTATCGATTAGGAGCTTGACCTTTAAAAATTAGTTATGAGACCTCTTTAACCAATACATGCTAGTTAAAAAATCTAGGTAGCTTTGTAATACAAAGGCTTACAAAGACGTTTCACAGCATTTGTCATCATCATCGTCTAGGTGTCGTGTATGATACAGGCATTGATGGTCATGTTCCTACAATCGTATCTGTTGTACTACGCCCGGATAAAGTTAACGCTGTTTATTCTTTTATCAGTAACCCATTTGTTTAGGTTTTCTAAGTATGCCACTCTTTGTCGTCCCATCGTTCGTTTAAGAGCCAGTGATATTGTCAAGCACGGTAAGGAGCTGGAGTCCTGGGTGACAGCATTCCTAGGGTGGAAATTAATGCCAGGCTATATTACCCCCCCCCCCCCATCTCCCATGGGTGGTTAAGTAAAAATATCCCGTACCGTTTCGGATTACTACAATTTAATGTTAGCTAAGCCCACCTTTTCTCGTCTGAGGTCAAACATCTCTCTGGAGCTAAAAAAGTTGTTAAAGCACTGCGATTTGACATTGTATCAACTTCTGATATCGGTAAGCAAACTGCTTGCGCTCATGTTTATGACATTATCCCCGCAAAATGTTTTTCTAAGGATGGAGCGAACTTCGTGATCACAGTCACTTATGGCCACTTCATTCTGAAATGTTTGTTGTGCGATATATCCAGGGTTGACATTGATTGATCGCTTGTTTTGTTTGATCGTAGCAGGTGCAGTCGAAAAGGTCAATAAGGAAGACCCTTCCCACTAGACGGACTTAAAAGGCAAGTCTATTTCTGCAATGTTCAGCAACGGAGCCAACTAATACTAGTTAATGGAGTTAAATTTTAATAAAAGACGTATGTGCAGTGATATTTCCACTTACCTGGCATATGCCTCAACTTTTGTAAACCACTCAACACATCCGTGAAAATCCTGATTTGATCTAAAGTTTGGGCAGTTAATCTTCGAAAAGTTACAAAACCGATTAGCAAATTCAACAAAATATTAGATATACCATGGTAGAAGGCTCTTTGGTAGCTAGCTGTCCTTACTGCAAAAGTAAGATAATCAAATTTCGCTACACAATATTGTATTTCGACAACATGTTTCGCTCCTTTTCCCTTTGGTTTGGTTAGTCGATTAGCTCTGCATTGAGATAGTACAATTTTCAATCCAGCCACTTGTAGCAATTCAGTTCGATTGGCCACTGAACAGGTTGCATATTCATAGCCAAGCTTCTCTGTTACACCTATGATATGTCGAGAATAGCGAAACTTGTGTTTACAAGCTGTATCTGCAGTCAAACAAGGGGTAAAGCTCTAAATTCATAATTTTCAAACATCTGAAGTCTTGACTTGGGATTTCAAAAGAACATTGATTCTGGTTTGTATTTAGGTACGGCCTGGTTGCACCACAGGTTATCTTATCGTTACACTATTGACTGGATTCAACCCTCCATTGTCTGAGGCCACGAGGACTCTAATCCTTCTTACAATGGCAGTTGCTCTAGATACATAAGCGCGAAGTACACTGGCCACGATTTGACGACTTCTGTATGAGATTCAAGACTTTCGCACAATATTAAACAATATAGAATAAGAATCAACATTCTGTTTGGAGAGTGAAAATTTTGTCGTGGATATTTAGCTACCTTTGTCAGAATGACGCCTCGAAATTATGAAGGAAAATTTGGGAGTTTACCCAAGATGTAATGTCTTCAAAGCACAGTCCTCATTATGCCAGTATTAAGATGTCCGTGCACTGCTCGCGGTCTGTTGTGCGACACTTTCAGTTTCTGTCGCGAAGACTAACAGAGAACCTCATTTTGGAAGAACACTTAGTCCTGGCCTGTAATTCTCGATTTGGTTGAACTAAATTAATAAATTGGTCAATTTTCTATTATTTATGCGAGTAGTTATTGTTAAACTAGAAGTTTAGTATATAATAATTATTTGTTTGTTGTAATTTATGTTTTTGCATACCGTCAAAAAGGGCACAAAAATTCCACATGACGAAGCAGAAAATTATAACATGTTTCTGTTGTTATTCACTAGATTCAAGTTGTTGGAAATATGGAACGTATTCATAAAAACTCCAAAGCTTAATACGATCTTTATAATTAGAGAAATCAATCGCTTCTTTAGGAAGGAACATCGTAGCATTGGTAGAATAAGAATACAATGCGAGCTGAGGGGAATGGAGAAATCCATAGGCCTACAGTTTGATTTTTTTCACAGATTGTCTAAATGACATGAATCTGATTGATATTCAACCCCCGTCTCACCTTAAACACACTCTTGTGGAAAATGTTGCATTTATGATGCAAATAAATTGCTAGCGATAAACTTAATTGTATACTCATCATCTTTCCCAGCTGTTTGTTTCAGATGTAATCCTGGTAGGTTGCCAACATTCAAAATATCATATCATCGTGTTATTGTGTTTGAAGCATTCTCGTTAGATGCATTCGCGTAACTTTCCTTATTGTAGGAAATTAACGAAGCCCTAAATTAACCTCATTGTTCGACCACAGTCGAGGGCGACCCTAAGGCTCCCTTTTCGTATGGCTTCTGCCCGAAGGTAGGGAGGGGCGCCACTCCTCTTCCTTGTGTTTCCTCAATTTGACCCTGTATGAACTGGCTCCCATTTGCCGATCCCGGAAGGATGATCCGCTCTATTTGTACTTTTAGTTGCATTGAAACTGAACGTTGAAAATTGTTAACAATTCTTGCAAATTATTGATCTGTCGATATTGGTACAAAAATTACCTCATTTTGGCAATTTCCTTGCTTCATTTTCTACCCGAGCCATTTCGTAAACGGATCCCAAGTGGTTACTGGACCTAGCCGTAATTGTGACAGAAATATTGAGCGGGCTACATTTTAAAATTGATGAAGTGGGAAAACTTCGTCCACCATGGTTGGGCGACGAAGAATATGCTGAAATTCTGCTTCTCAGAAACGGCCTCTCACGCACATTCAGACATAAATAAAAAGCTATTTTGATCGCACAAAGAAGAAAAAAAATCCTTTGACCCTAAATATTGAGGGGCTTCTGCCCCCTACAATAACGCCCCTGCATGAAATCGGATCCAAACTGGTCCACGTTAAAAAGCGTCCCGAACTGATGACATATCCAAGAAGAGTAGGGATCTGATAAATCTCGTGTAAACACAAACGCAAGGCCAACCTGCACAACTTCTAGTACGGATGCACATTATCATTACGAGTCTAAACAATCACCATCTTCAAGTTTAAAATACACTTACTAAGAAAGTGCTCATATTTTAATAAGACTGTTTGGTTGGTCACTTGTTCAATACTAGGGTAGACTCCATTTTCTGTTATTGTACTGTAGCGCATGAAATATCTTTCAAAATTATTGGAAAGGCGTAGACAGCACTTTGCCGACTTATGGTTTCCTTCCCAAAAGATTGAAGATTTATGGGTTTTCCTCCAATAATAACAACATGTACTGGTACATAAGTGAACATAGTCTAGCATATAAAAATTGCCCAGTTATGTAAGTATTGCCAAGTCAGTAGTCTCTCCAACTTGACCCAGCAATAGCTTGAAACTTTGACATGTGGCGATCATAACAAAGAAGATTTCAGTAGGTTAGTTACAATAGCTAATGTCACCCTAGAAGCGCCATCCATCAACACAAAGAGCAAGTTCTCTGCTGACAGACAGGATCTGTTTAAAATTAGTGCCGAGGTCTGTGAAAATAGGTTTGCAGTACACTGAGATCAACAGTCTGGAACCATTGTAACAATCCTGACCTTCATGAATGGTAGCTTTCCATCTCTCTCTTCCTGTACTGTAAATATGATATTGACATGCCGGGATTTAAGATAATTAAGAAACAAGTTGGCATGGTTTCTACACTTAAAAAGGTCAAAACAGACATCAACAAATCTCATATAGTACAATCTGTTTAGTTTTTGGCGTTTGTTTTATTGTAAATGGCAGGGAAAGTGTCGCTCAAGCAGACCTACAAGCTGCTTTTAACGATAGCTTTAAGTCTCCTCTTCTTCCTCTGCAAAGCAACGGTTTTGTGTCATAGTTTCTCTATGAAACGCTTTTTTCCTTCACTCCAGACGATAGCAGTCACACAGCAACTGATTCAATAAATCAAAGTAAATTTCATGTTTTCCACTGAGAACCACATTTCCGAAACTCGTAAACTTACTAAATGAGAATGTATCAGCAGATTCTTGAATGGGAAACCTTGATCAAATTGAAACCCCATGAAAAATCAACTTATGATAAAAGGAGAGCTCCACAAAACATCCATTCCCTTATGACCTACATAAAATTAACTCCCTGGGGGCCTCTAGAGCAGTTTCAGGATCCCAAGTGGTAATAACTCATATTTAAACATCACCATACAGTTTCCAAAAGTCACTAATTACAAAGCTGCTGTAAATTTACTACATTATCATTAACAATACGTATCTTTAACAATTCGTATCTTTAACAATAGGTGTCATTAACAATAGGTGTCATTAACAATAAGGTGTCTTTAACAATAAGTGTCTTTAACAATGGGCATCTCAAACAATAGATATTTTTTAAATAAAAGCCTCTGTTACTCGCCTGTAAGAATTTCAGTGGTCAACAAATCTGGCACTGTAAGTGACAATGAAACCTTTTGCCATTATAAGGTTTGTGATTTCAAAGGCTGTCGAAATTAAATGAGTACAGAAAACACTATACATTTATCGATATTATACCCGAATGTTTTCCGCTGTAGAACAGTTCTGTTCGTATGCTACCTATCGGTTACCAGCCCTAACACGTTTCCTTTCGACTATGGAAGAAACAGGACTCGGTTGTGAAACTCGATTGCTTGTTGAGTGACCTGTTCTACAACAGACTGAATTTTGGAAGTTCTACTTCTTATTAGATTAGGCGATAAAACCTACTCCTCTCCTCTCTTGGCCTCCCTTAATAATCTGTCTCACCCGGTCTCTGCATATTCGTGAAGTAACAACTCTTCAGGAATACTAGGATATTGTTTTTGCAAAAAGAAAATGAATTCTTGTAGATCTGTCAGACAGCAAGCTAACGCAACAAACTGGTGAAAGTGTACCGGTTTTCATCCGAGTGATTTATCCTACATGTATATTCGAATTACACATTCTTCCCTTAACTATACTTGTTCACTTGACCATGCTTACTCTATTTCACTACTGCTAAATAAACTTCTGCCTTTCCCCTTGTCTGTATATTTTGAATTCAGGTTTCTTTAATTTGGATCAGATTCGTTTATTTACTGTATATTGGAATATTTTCAAAGACTTTGAATTTATTGACGACGTCAATATAAAGCAAATTTAAGGTGATTGCTATGTAAGTATTATCAAATATTCTTTCTAATAACTTTAAGCGTATTTTCGAAATTTGACGTACACTTTTTTTATGATGGATTCCAATTGTTCCAGTTCATATTTCTCC
>JAAAKL020012867.1:0-12783 GCA_010016065.2 Carybdea cf. marsupialis auct. non (Linnaeus, 1758)
CTTTCTCTCTTTCTCTCTTTCTTGCTGTCTTCCTTTCTTTCTTTCTTTCCTTCCTGCTGTCTTTCTTTCTTTCTTTCCCCCTTTCTTTTTTCCTTCCTCCCTTCTTCCTTTTTTCCTTCCTCCCTTCTTTCTTTTTTCCTTCTTTCTTTCTTTCTTTCTTTCTCTCTTTCTCTCTTTCTCTCTTTCTCTCTTTCTTTCTTTCTTTCTTTCTCTCTTTCTCTCTTTCTCTCTTTCTCTCTTTCTCTCTTTCTCTCTTTCTCTCTTTCTTCGTATTCACTTACTAAAATGATAAAGTAAGATTTGAGGTAAAACCTGAATGGAGATTTCTAACTCTTTTTTATATAAACTTTCATGGTTTTACGACTTTTCAAGATTGTCGTCGTATATTCTATCCTGGATTTTTCCATTAAATGTTTTGATCACCTTGCTAGAAAAGATGTTTAATGAAGTATACTACCCCAAATTGTTGGACGCCAACTTTTAACTCGACTGGAGCCTCTATATTGCTATCGAATGGTTAGCGCTTTGGACTAGGGAGTAAATAGTTTAGACTAGGTTTAGTCTAGTTAAACTACAAAAAACGGCTATATAAATACACTCCCCACCTTTGAAATAAGCCCCTGTTTAACTCGCTGTACTATAAGACGTATTATTCGTTAACGGTGGTTATTTTTCTGGCACAACAGTATTTTTTGTTTATTAAAGGATCATGCAAAGATACAAAAATACTTAACGGAAACCTCAACCAATTATCAGCAAGTTATCAGCCAATTATCAGGCAGTTATCGCCAATTATCAGGCAGCTATCGCCAATTATCAGGCAGCTATCGCCAATTATCAGCCAGTTGACAGCCAATTATCGCCAAATACCTCCTTTTCTAACGTGAGTGATGACGTCACAAATCAACAGTTTTGGAAATAGGACGATTTGACTCCTGCTATCTAAAGGCAAACTTGCAGTAGGCTGTTGTCCGCAATACCAGATCTGTAGTGTAGATAGTGTTAAAACTAGCGGCGTTTGCATTTTAAAATAGCTGGTCAAAACTCTATTACTATTCTTTGGTTCCTAACGTTACGAACCAGCATCAATAATAAGGTTTTGTGTGATTTAAAACGTTGAAAGCTGATATCAGTATTGGGAAATGACAATACTCTCAATTTTGGCCATTGACGTTCTTACTAATATGGCAACATGGAGATTGAATTATTTTCTCTCCATAATTCAAACCTTTTCAGAATAGTGACAGCACACTTTCTCACCACATTGAGAAGCGATGCAATCGCAAGCCCATATTTAATCACCGTGAGGAGGTCAGGAAATTATGTTTACCCCAAACATGACGCCCATATATACTATTTTCATGACTCTAAGCTGTATTAAATCACACGACTATTTGCGTGTAATAATCACGTGTTTTTCCTTGGAAAAGGCTGGTTGTCGCTATGGGAAGGAATATGTTAGATTAGAGTGATGGTTGAGTTACTAACCTCGGCTGCGCACACTAACAGAATGTAATGGAAGTCCTTCATGGATGGTTCACGTATATAACTTGCGGCTTTGCTTTTTCTATCTGCGTTTCCCGAGCGCGATTAAGTGGACGGCCATTGTAGATTTGTTAACTCTTGCGTGGAGGGGTTTTTCCATGTAAAGTCGATGACAGTTTTAACTGCTTTGCCCGTCATCGATCAAAGTCCACACCGTTTGTAACTTATCAGCTTGAAAACTGTGTCATGGTTAGCTGTAGAGATCGTCACTGAACGCTGTGACTACTCACTGGAGATTGCTTGGAGCAGATGACACTTACAGCTAATGGTTTCTTCACAACCATTCTGTGACGTCGAACCGACTTAAGAAATCCAGCTTGTCATGATTCTACGTACATACCTTAAAATTCATTCTCCCGCCACTTGACGTACCTAAAGTCAGTCCCTCTTCTGCGCAAAAAAGTCGTTTTGTGTTGTCGATCTTGTTAAATTTTTCTTAACATTGCCAAAAATCATTCCTTTCATCCAGCTGATGCAAGAGACAATCACCCTTTACTTCACTTGGCAAGTTTGTTATATCGCGTTTAGTATCCAACGACTACACTGTCACTCTTGGTTTCATGAATTTTAAATGTAGAATGAAAGCTCATATCAGAGATTTCATAGTAGAATTGCATCTGCGTTTTGTATACCCTTGTGTTTGTAGTATTAGTAATGGATCTTTTCTCTGTTCTTCTACCAAGATTGGCTTAGCTTTTGTGTCATTCTTCGTGGTCAGTCTGGGCGGAACATTTATCGGCTTAGTGTGGGGCTTGGCCACAAGTTTCGTCACAAAATTCACAGAACATGTCCGAGGTTAGTGATTTTGATTTTATCAACAAATACTCGGTTGCTTATCACCGTACCTTTTTATTTAACGCACAAAAAATCTGCGGAAAATGTAATGAACTTTGCGTATATTATGTATGGTTAACATTTGAAAGTGCACACTATCAAATAAGGAATGAACAGATCAAGACACGGATAAGCTGAAGAAGTCAGGATATATCTGTATCAAATCCCATTATTGATGTTGTGTAACTTTCAATCCCTTGATAAAAATATTTAATATCAGAGAATCAATGAAGGAGATGTAAGGTCAGATGTCATGGGGCTCAGTGTTTTATGTTGTATAAATTTATTTTATTGTTAACTTTTAATTTATACAATCGTTGTAATTCTCCAGTTAAATAATGAAGCTTAAGCTACATTGACCACTTGTGGTTGCAAATATCAGTAGGTTGTGTTCATGCTTA
The DNA here is from genome assembly GCA_010016065.2 of Carybdea cf. marsupialis auct. non (Linnaeus, 1758). Taxonomy (NCBI): domain Eukaryota; kingdom Metazoa; phylum Cnidaria; class Cubozoa; order Carybdeida; family Carybdeidae; genus Carybdea; species Carybdea cf. marsupialis auct. non (Linnaeus, 1758). The sequence goes on from JAAAKL020012867.1 coordinate 2,781, forward strand.
TCAATTTCAAGAATACTCCTGTATTTTCCATCTTGTATGTCTCCGCGAAGACTGTCATTATTTGCCCTGTAAACGTTTCCATTGGGCCAGACTTTGTATCACCGCAATACAAATGCCTGATTCCCACTTAAGCATACTCGGTGCATGAATACTGTATCATATGGTAATTAATCGAACAAGCCCCGGATGACGTATATTTCAGGAATGTTATAAGGGTTAGGCCTTATTTACAAGAGTGCGTATTCGTAGGAAGGCTTATTGGAGGAGACCTTATGTGGGGTTTGTATCAGAATGGCGCTTATTTAGAGGGTGCTTATACAAAGGAGTGTACCGTCAATGATGTCCATGCCAGTTGTACTGTGCTCTACCTTTGGAATGAAAAGTTTTGTTCACGTTATTTCGAAATTGATTATGATATTTTTAGAGTATTGGTGCTCTAAATATATGTAAGAAGAGTCGATCAAAGTCACTTGTATGGAACAAGTCTATGATTGTGAGAACGGGGTCCAACGAAGATTTTAATTCGACGTTTTGTGGCGCATTAAAAAAGGTTGAGAAACATTGGCGTTGCCTTACCGTTTTTAACTGTAAGTTAAACGTTTTTATTTCACTTGAACCCATTTAGTTTTTTCTAAAAATATGCTAGTGAGCTGGAAAAGAAGATATCGCGGGCCACCCAGAAGCCCACATATTGGGCCACATCATAAGCCACATTATTTGCCATATGGCGTTACGGCCTGCCTGCTGCAGTGATTGCTGCACCTGGGAAAATGTTATGCTAGTGAAAAAGAAGAACCTGGCAGTGGCCATTCTTTAAGTGTCTGCAGATTAGCTGCTGCAAAATGTTGCCAATATTCTGGAAAACGAACGGCTGTTTATTTGTGGTTAGCTGCGGAAGCCGTCGAGAAGGAAAAAGGAGGTTAAAGGTACAAGAGTAGAAAGAATAAAAACTGTTTTCTTGTAAAAGTAAAAAAGACAAGGTTGCTTCAGACTTAGGGAAAGCTGGACGGACAGCATGTTGTCTTGAATCTTAGGGAAAAACTCAGGCAAAATGAAAGTACATGCTAATCATGCTGTTATTCAATCTGTTGTATGTGCTACAAATCATTAGGGAAATGGTGGGTTACACCCTAGAAGCCTCCCGTGATACTATGTTGGGGAATCATTCCTGCTGTTGAATTAGTATTATTACTGTCGAAAATGGCATGTGGGTTTCTTTTAGGTTTGCCTTGGAAACCACCAATCGTGGTTCGACCCTAGTGCTGGAAAGTTGATACCACTCGTCGTCACTACAATAGCGAGTCCTGCCCGGTCTTTGTGAGGGAAATTGTTGAGGGGTACAAGTGACTGTTGGCTACTCAGCCACTTTAACTCTAGTATACTGAGTATGTTGCTGAGCTCAAACAGTTGAGTACTCATAAGTCCATATCAAATCCATTATGCTTTAGAGTCTCCGTGTGAATGAAGTGAACTACATGTGCGAATTTCCATTAAGCGATACAAATCCTAGCAAGTTAGTAACGGACGTAACCTAGGCGATCTTTTTATTGTGAATTCCATTTTATGAAAACGGATGGTATGAGTCTCTGAATCAGAATAGGTAATCCATTTCTCAGGAATTTTGCGTCCTTTTTGTTGATTATCTTCTGGAAAGTCTTAAGTTAATCTTTCAGTTTCTGCACAGTCAGGAGTCATAGTATTTCTTCTTTTCTTCTCGTTCTAGTTATTGAACCCATCTTTGTATTTATAATGTCCTATATGGCATATTTATCAGCGGAGATCTTCCATTTCTCAGGAATTATGAGGTTTGTGAAGTTTTTATAGTAAGGAAGATTAGTTTTTATTATACTGATATTTTTACTTATATTTTAAGTACTACGTAATGATAATAATAATCAAGATCCATTTCAACGTCATCTTCCAACTCCAAATGAGAGTCGAGTGAGTTGTATGGTGGAAAATCCACTCGTTTGGCAACACTCAATCGACGTCACTATACGAGACCAGATTTGTAGCAGAAAGTCAAGTGAAAGTCGAATGAAAAATCGAGTCGTTTGTCTATGACTTAAGGAAAAGGTCTAATTTGTGTCAAAGCTATTTGGTACAGAAACTATCCGGTACTATCCATAGACTGTCTTAACTACTATTACTACTACTACTACTACTACTACTCCTCCTCCTCCTCCTCCTCTTCTTCTTCTTCTTCTTCCTCCTCCTCCTCCTCTTCCTCCTCCTCCTCCTCCTCTTCCTCCTCCTCCTCATCATAATCATCCTCCTCCAAACCCTTGACTTTGCCTAAATATCCAGGCACGCGTTTTCCTAGATGGCGCATTGTCTGGTTCATGTAACGAGCTCATCACAGTTCGAACACATAAATTCGTCGGCTACATCAGACAGAATTCCTTGAGTGAAGCGCTCTTCTTAGAAAAAGATACTTCTATCCTATTCGTATTGAAAACGAGTGCAAGACGAGTGCTCTCTTTACAGAAAGTCTTAGCTAATTCGTTGAGTTTCTTACATAGCTATATGTGGGAAGCCTTAAGTTTGTGCGACAGTTATTAAAAGCAAAAATTGCACACATCTCTTTTGTTTTCCAATGCGAACTGTCTTATTAACACTTTAACATCAAGAGGGCCAGTATCTAGACTTCCCTCATACGTACTGACGAGTAGTAGCTTCTGATCAGATCAATCTGATAATCATCATGATAATTTTCATCACTGTTCTCACTACCCAGATTGTATAAAACTGAACAAGATAGCACAATAACGATTTTTTGTTTTCCTTAGCATTCTGTTTTGTGGTATGGTGATGAAGCCGTATGTGGAATCCAATGTTTCAAGAAAGTCGCACACAACAATCAAGTATTTCTTAAAGCTACTCGCGTAAGTACGAACTGCAATCTACATTACTGATAAATATTTCATGTGTAGATACGGGATTCAGGGAGGAAATTTTAATTTTGTCAAACAAACGATACCAATAGAGAGAAAGCAATCAATCAATCAATTAATCAATCAATCAATTAATCAATCAATCAATTAATCAATCAATCAATCAATCAATCTGTAACACTACTCTGTATCAATCAATCAATCTGGACGCTATTCTTGAAGAAAAGGGGTTACGTGCTACAGTGGTTAAGCTTGACTGCATAAAATGGTTATTCTCATAGCTAATGTCCAAAAGTGGAATTAACCAGCAGGCCAGTCTATAAATTTATTAACTTAACAAACTTCACATTCCTAAAGGTATTTACTGAAGATAGTTAACTGCGTTGATGCCATTTAAATGGTAGAGTTTATCTTGTCATGTGTGGTTATCTTGTGAAAGCTAGTTTTCAAGTGATTCTTCTCCCATCGTCAGGCTCACGACAGGCTCACGTCAGGCTCACGTCTGGCTCACGCCTTGCTCAAGCCTTGCTCACGTCTGGCACCAGTCAAGCATATCATACTAAATTCCCCTATCAATAGAGTTAACAGTATTTTAAGGGCCTTATTTGGAATGGGACTTAAATCATTATGTGACTTGACAGTGTACGGGCGTTCAATAGTTTGGTTATCACATTTTAAAAATGTGTTTCCTTGGAAACAAAAAGTTTAATAGTGTCATCTCGTAGTTACTTTATTTGTATGAATGTGAACTGTGATATAAAGTATTTATGCATAGCTTGCAAATCCAGTAAACTCTGAAAACAGAGATTTGAATCCACTGACCATCTCAAGTGGGCATTTATGAACTGCCTCTTTTTGAGAATGGCCTGTGAAGTGCTTTACCATGCGTCAAGCGTGGAAATGAGGTTCCCAGTATTCACAATCATGCAACATTCAACCCTCGCCTCTCAGTGCCTTTCAACCTTATTATGTACACACAAAGGAAATGCGCCGACTTAGAACGTACGTTTTGCTTCCATTAAATGGTGTATTCATTCTGAAGTCATTTAAGTTGGCTCTTGAAGTTGCAAACAGTTGTTGATTATGTCGTTTCGTGCTCGTTTGCTTAATTTTATGTCGATCAAAGCAAATTTAACCAGCTTGAAACACGCTAAGATGTGGTTAAAGAAAGCGGAGACTACCGTCGCGCATCACTTGTTTTTCGTCTGAATTTTTACCAGGGTTCTTAATCTGCGGATCATGATTGAAGTGGGTTTTTGCTGTGGCCTAGACTAGCAAGCTGTTCATATGTTCAAAAATGACATGTTTCCCACCCAACCAAATCCATAGATTCTGTCTCACTATGCCCACTTGCTGATCCGTTAAAACCCGTCGTTTGTTGACAAAGAATATTAGTGTCGCACAGACATGTCAGCATTATGGGGACGGCGTGCCCGCCTCTCCAATACGCCCTCCGAAGTTTACATTAAATTGTAACATCGTTTGACAGTGCTTTTGTAGGGCCCTGTCATAACATTGTTTCAAAATGTAAACCCATACTCCAGTTGTGTGTTCGATACCGTATCCCTCTTGGTAATAAAGTGTATGTTTTAAAATAGGTGCAACACTCACATTAAGGTTAGGCTAACTGGAAGCCGTTGTACCCCTCTCGTTATAAACCCATCAAACGTTTATTGAGGAGATGAAGGTATAAAGAACCACGCGTGTTCCTGCTCGTTGGCGTGTACATGGAAGGGCTCTGACAGACTCAGTTTGTACTAGATAGTCTTCATCGCACGCCAAGATTACATTAGAAGCATAGCCAACACCTCCCACAGCTTTTTCTTCTAGTCATTGGTGATCAACGATAACCATTTTGGTCACAACTATCTCATCATAGCAGTTGTACAATAAACCCTCTAGTTAACACCATAGAGAGAGGATTCGGCCCAGTCCTTTCGCTATGGTTAACACCTCTACCGCTTTAAGCGCTTCCGCTATTAAACATTCATATTTATCTCCTCTTTTTGCAATAAACGCCTCCCTTTATTGAGCAGTCCTAGGCGTAACATGAATTGACATTCGTATAAGACTTTGGAGAATATGAGACCATTGATGATGATAGTTTCAGAAAAAGGCAGTTTTAATCTTATCTGAGACCCAAACTAGGTGAATAACCGTTACTATACAAACCATATTTTTGGTTATCTCTAGATTTTAAACGCCACTTTGTTTGCCCCTCTTCCCCCATCTACTTTGAACAGTTAAAAGTTTAAATTATTGCCTGGCATTAATGTCAAGGTTATCCGGTTATAACCATCATTGCAAGTCTACAAAAGTTGTGTGGAACAAAATTAAAATCTTGCAATTGTTCAACCTTACACGATAGTTATTATTTGCTATGCTATTATATCTGCCTACCCTGTTGCAAATTGCTTCCTTGTTTTCCTCACTTTAGAACATCAAGTGAAACCATCATATTCATGTTTCTTGGAGTTTCCCTGGTTATAGATCATCACGAATGGAATGTCAAATTCGTTGTCTTTACATTGTTTTTTATGCTCATATTTCGAACGATAGGTACGTACCATAAGACTTCACTGTTCTCATGTATGACCATGAAATAATAATGGCGCTGCAACCCTATCAGTTCTAAGTATCTTTTGCAGATTAGAACTATACTTCATATTTTAAATCAATGAAATAATTATGTTGTCGAATCATGAGCGAATGAGATTTGAAATTTCGAGTTAATTCGGAGAGATTTTACTATAATGAGTTTTTGTCGGCAGTTCGTTACATTTTGAATTTATTTGGGACTTCTAAAAAAATTAGTTTTGGTTCAAGATAGATGCGACATAGTTTATTGATTTAACTTCCAATAAATGAGTGTCAGAGTTCATTATTGGTAGTCTTGTAAGACATTGATGCAATGGTAAATACTTGTATTTGATAAACGTGCTCATTAAACAGAGTTCACATATTACAAAATAGATACAGTGACCAAATTTAAATATAAAAACGTAGGGAGAAGATGGGTTACATTCAAATGGCTAAAATAGTAATGAAATGACTTAAAAATCTTATTGATATTTGTAGGCTACGTTTTCAGCCTTAGCTATATTCCTACTTATACCACGGGGTTCGAAATTAGAGTTTAAAAACGGTTCGCTATTTTTGTACATAGTGAAAAGCAACAGCAGCTGGGGTCCAGGGGCGCTGTGAGGGCCCCCTGCGAGCTTTCGTAATTTTGAAGTTTGAAAGGCCCAATATGGCTCTGGGAAGTTGAATTGAGTGCCTTTTTCGAGTAAGGCAACGAGGCTCGTCATTTTTAAATCTTCGCATCTCTAATTTTGGTTCGCGAAACTGTCTTGTGAAAAGGAGAACCGAATCGCGATGTTCAAAAACGGTTCGCGAATCGTGAATGGCAATACGTTATTTCGAACCCTGTACATAATAGTTGAGGCTTGATCTGCACCCTAAAAATATTTCAGTAAGATTTTTGATGTAAGTTAACTACAAATTTAGTGGTTTTTGTCTGTCAATGTTAATCTTGTTTTGGATTATTAAAATCCTTATTCTTAACCAAGTGGCAGGGAATCAATTGATCGTATAATCTTGTTCGTATCGTTTCAGGTGTCATCCTTTTAACGGCGTTCGCTAATCAATGCGGTCGCCTGATAAAGATAAACAAAGTTGAACAGTTTGTCATGGTGAGCCACAAGTTTGGAATTCTATTCAATGTTTCACAAAACAGCAAATGAAATATGAACGTCTGACAGATCTGAAAAGCCTAGAACGATGGTGATGATGATGGTGATGATGATGATGATGATGATGATGATGATGATGATGATGGTGATGGTGATGATGATGATGATGATGATGGTGATGATGATGATGATGATGATGGTGATGATGATGATGATGATGATGATGATGATGATGATGATGATGATGGTGGTAGTGGTGGTGGTGGTGGTTATGATGATGGCTATGATGATGATGGCGATGACGATGGTGATTGATGATTGATGATTGATGATGATGATGATGTGTTTATTACTCTATTTCTCTTTTTATAGCATTTCGAAAAGGAAGAACACCAGAAGAATGACTTTAACAGAGCTCTGGAGATTCGAGAACATGATCTCCAAGAAGCACTTAAGATGCGAGCTGAGGTAGGGTCACGGGTCACAGCTGTATTGTTTGAGTCTTTGATATCAAGGATGATATTATACAGAGAGCAAGGCAACGAAGACAAGCACCTCCTAGGAAGGTTGAAAGGCAGAGCTCGCGCAATTTACTTATGTTGGCGAGAGAAGCGTGATTACTAAGGTGTTGACCGTACCAATGATCGACTCAATCACCGCAACATGGTTTGATTTAGTAGACCAACCCAATCTTGTCATGGCCAACACTTAAAATATTGTCTTTCCCCTTATTGGTCATTGCCATGGTAACCATTTTTTGCTCGACAGTATTCAAGCAGAAACTAGCCGTTCGTGGATGTAAATGTTATCAAAAAACATGATTGTCTGGCTATTGATGTATGGGTATGGGCACTAATGAAGATTTGCAGTCAGGTAGGAAAATATGGGATGCTGCTGGTTGTTAAATTTCGGGATTGAACTCAAAGGCATCGAATAAACTGTTGCATTGTTTGTTGCAATGCCTACGGGGGGATATTTTTGTGATGAGAACTCTCCGTATCGTTCCCCATCAGACCGTAGGTATTCATGTTTCTCATGCGAACATATTTTTTTTGTGTAAGGTTTTCATAAAGTGTGTTACTTTCTTGTTTAGGAAGCCATTTAATTTGTGGAAGGGAAGCTGCATTTTAAAACGTAAGAGAAACAAAATTCCTTGAATAAGATGTCACGTGGGAGATTGACGAGACATTGATTGATGTGCTCGTCGTAGCATTATCCCAATACCCTACGTAGAAATGGAATCTCATTAGTTCTATTTTCGGGGGCCTAATTTACCTGTTATTTTTTCTTTCAGCTTGAGAGTAAGGTAGAATCACTACAAGAGGACATCGTAGAAGTCAAGACATCTCGCGACAGAGTCAGTAACAAATTATATTTTTTATGCGTGTCAAGTTATATTTGCATACACGTTTAATATTCAGAAAAATTGATTGCTTATAAGGTAATACTTTTTGCACTTCCTGAAACAGCAGAAATAAGTAAAAATTGAGTATTTTAATAAGCTCAAGAAGATCGTAAGCCAGCTTTCGATTCATAAAAGATTGTTGTTGGTACAGAAACCAATTAAACTATTGAAAACAACTCATATTTCTTTGTGGTTGAAAGAGATCTTTTTCGTATGACCCTCGTCAGAACCAATCGTCATAAATATTGTACAAAACAAAGGAGGGATCGAAATTACAAGTAGGAAGAAAAAAGGAAGAAGGTATTTATGTCGTTCAGAGACCACAACCCGTAAGAGGCATGTGTGGACACAGCACATCGGTAGTGCTGCGCCGCTGTTCTCATGGTGTAGTGTTGGAAATTTTTCTAATGTTGCCCTTTGCACTTTACTGCTTAGCTGTTGCTCCGGTAATGAGGGCATCCTCTTTAATAATGGCGCTACCAATTATTCTGAGTACTAATAAGGCGTAAAATGGGCACACAAGTCACACACATCAGGTGCCAGATCACTTGGACTACCAGCCGGGGGTAGGTAGCAGTTAAACACGCTGAATTTCTTTGCACAGCCGCCTCTACCAGATTGTTCATAGGTAGTTGATGTGTACAGATGTTACGCGTTGCTTATGCAATATGTGTATTTGAATTCAATTTTCAATTGCTCTAGTACTGTTTGAAACATATCGTTTGAAATCCTCTCTTCTCAAAAGTACTCTGAGACTTTCAATGGGCTTTGGACGAAGTGATTTACCGCACAGAAGACTTTCCGTGGTGAAGCCACATGGAACAGAGACTTGCCTTTAGAATTTCGTAGAGCTGGATGTTGAATTTCGCCGGTAGAGTATTGAGAGTTAGTAGGGCGAGTAGAAAAAACAGAGTAGGTTATTAACGGAGCCCCCGTAGCTCAGGTGCTAGGACGCACACCTCGAGTCGTCACACGCACACCTTAGGTCACGATTTTAAATCGCGTTGGCAACGTATTCCTAATTGATGAGGCTCGACAGTGAGATATAGTGAGAACTGAAAGCAGGCGCTCTTTGGTTTGAGCACCTTTTTTAATGTAGACGTGTTACATGTATTTATCGATTTTTTTTAGAAAGGCGCACCTGTAGGGAACTGGTCGCGAAAGAGAGGTTTAATTTTGACAACTTTTCTAAGTGTTGTATTGTTCGAGAAAGATACTCAATAAAGAGTGGTGTGTTTCAGAGAGGAAACTATTTATTCCCATTATCACACTTAGCTCGCATGAGCGTTCGCTGGTGAACTTCTGATTGACATTTTTATTTGCATACCACTCAACTTGTGTGATGTCCTTAGCTCATATTTACTTCATAGATTGAAAGACAACTTAATGAGACAAGTACCAGTGAATATCACTTACGCGTGGAGAATGAGAGTTTACGACAGGTAAGGACAATCAGTGTATTCCTTTAAGTATATCTAAGGCAGATGGCCCCACGATTATTTTCTAAAGAATAGTCCTAAAGCCCTGTTAACTTGACTTTTAATAACAGTTGCAGGAAGTGACATCAGGGACGAAATGTCCCGAGCATCATGTGCTGGATGAAAAGTGAAACAAGGTTCTACCTTTGGACCATCGCTCTGACGAAAATATTGACTGTACTGCACATGCGTCACTTCGGGTTTGTGAGACGATCGTCCCAAGAATCGACCGGTGGAGATAAACCTTTTAGCTGTAAATCTATGTGATTACATTCACATTATCATGATTACATTCACATTATCATGATTACATTCACATTACCATGATTACATTCACATTATCGTGATTACATTCACATTACCATGATAACATTCACATTACCATGATTACATTCACATTACCATGATAACATTCACATTACCATGATAGCATTCACATTACCATGATTACATTCACATTACCATGATAACATTCACATTACCATGATTACATTCACATTACCATGATTACATTCACATTATCGTGATTACATT